>OVAQ01000214.1:0-41913 GCA_900406345.1 Erysimum cheiri | reverse complement strand
CCTAAACACCTTTGTGTTCTTACTCTCATCATATTTATCAGAGATCAATCTAATCTCGGCAAACGATTTTTGCACTTTACTATTTATTTATTTAGTGAATACACAAAGAAAGAGAGAAAACAAACAAACACACAATTACAATTGAAAAAAGTGAAAACTACTCGAGCTTATATATATAACCAATTTGTTCTTGAACTGTTTTAGCATTGGATGATAAAAACAAACGTGTCACCGTATATTAACGAGCTTCTAACCTCCTTCAATTAACCCGCATTAAACCTAAAATCTATTTGACTATTTGTTCTAGATTTATTGTTAGATCCAATCCTTATTTTTTATATAGTTTTTTCGAACCTTCTTCTACTTTCAGTCTTTTAACGACTCAGTCTTGTTCTCAGTGGTCCGACTGTGCGAGAGTTGGGACAAGAGTTGAACCTGGACCCTTTTGTCTCTCGCACTAAAAAAGGATAATTTATGTAAAAAAACATACTCCCTTATTACAATTTACAAAATACGTATAATCTGAAATGTGGTTTAAAAGGTATGATAAAAATAAATAATTATTAGAATTAACGGTATATAAAAACAGTGAAATTAGACTTTCCATTTCTTCCCTTTTTGGATTTAATAATAAATTTATCATTTGTTATTTTTGTCCCAAAAAAAAAGATGATCTACCATTTGTTTATTAGTATGTGCATGTGTATGTTCACCGTCCGATTAAAATACAATTGATTGATTACAGCTGCGGTCTACGGTATGTCCCAGTAACAGCTTAGCATAGCTCTAGATCACCGTAGACACCGTACCATGAAAATTCTCTGCTTTATAATTAAACGCGCTATTATTTCAATGATTAGCCAACAATATTATATACTCTGTAATTAAGAATCATCCAACGAAATTTATTCATTTACTAGCATTATTTAATGTACACACATCTTGTTATTAACGTCCACCTCCATTTTGATAGTATTTTCGAATAAAACTCTCTCTTATTTTTTTTTTGTTTTCTTGCTTTCAAGTAGATCAGCTTTTAAAATAATTTTTAATCTAAACATATAAACCTTAAAAGATAATTCATAATTGATTTATTTTCCTAGTGTATATATATAAAAAACGTAGCTATTACGATTGTTAATTATAACATGCAAATTACAGTTGTACATATTCCAATAGTACAATCAATTCCTGATATAGAAATATTTGGATACTTCCTTAATATTAAACTAAAATTGAAATTATTTGTTATTGAAGTTTGAAAATACAATACAGATAATTTATAAAGTAACTCAAAATCACATAAAGTTGTTTCTAAAAGTAAAAGGAAAAGAAGAAGAGAACATTCTTTCTTTTGATTAATCATTAAATTTTTATTTCATAACAATATTCTAATTTACAATTTTTCTCATTTTTAGTATTTATTAAGAAAATTTAAAGCTCAATTTTTCCCCTCCAAGAAGGAAAAATAAAAACAACAAACCTGTCTTTGAATCCAAGTCTCTCTCTCTCTCTCTCTCTCTACACTTCATCATCATCTCTGCTAATTCCTTTTTTTTTCTTCTTCGTCTCAGTGAGTTTCCTTCTGATAGGTTAATTGCTAAATCAATCATTTCTTGTACACTTTAACTTCTCTTTACCATTTCCTTGTTCCATTCTTCACCTTCTCCCTCGTTCTTTCCTTTGCTAATCTTGGTGTCTCTCTTCTTTAGCTTAAACACCTCGTTTCTTCAGACGAAAGTTCTCTTCTTTCTCCAGATTTTTTTCATCTGATCCTCCGTGAAAGAATCTGGGTTCCGCTTCCTTTTTTTTAATGAGCCGAATTTGAGGGAATCTTTAGAAAGCAAAATGAGATCGAAGTTTTATTCGTTAGCTATTGTTCTTGGGTTCTTCCTCGTTTCTTGTGATGGGTTTGCTACTAATGAAGGTAACTATTTTGTTAATCCTTTGTTAATTTGCTTAAACCCAGATCTCAGATTTCATTGTTTTTCTCGCTTGTGTAGAAAAAGGAAAGAAATTGCTAGAAAAATTTCTTACCTTTTTAGATTCTTCTTCAGTCTCCATGAATCTCTGTTTAAAAAGTTCCTCACTTAAGCTTGAGAAGAGTTGGGATTAGTGTAGAATCTTAATCAACCTGAAAAAGTTTTACTTTTTTTTAGATTAAATCAGTCGAATCAGTGAAGTTAAAGCTTTAATTCATGGTCTGATCATCTGATAGATTAGTGGATCTTCTTCTACTCTGTTTTTTTTGTTTCTCTTTCACAGTTGAAGCTCTTAGGAGATTCAAGGAAGCTATCTATGAGGACCCTTTGCTAGTTATGTCTAATTGGAATGATCCCAATTCAGATCCTTGTGATTGGACAGGCATTAATTGCTCTCCATCTAAAGATCATGTTATCAAGATGTAAGAATCTTTCTTGCATTCACTATTCTTGTAAACTATCTGTCAAATCAGTTGTTTATGAGTAGCTAAGGGTGAGATTGATTTCTGCTTATATCCTGTGGATCTTCTTTTCGTGCAGAAATATATCGGCTTCATCGATAAAAGGGTTTCTTGCGCCGGAATTGGGTCAAATAACCTACCTGCAGGAACTGTATGGTTTCATCTCTTTCTTGACATACTCATTAAGATGTAGTTTGATGCATTGAGTTTGGGAGTTAACATCAGTAAAATGCTTCTGTAGAATCCTACATGGGAACATTCTACTTGGGACAATACCCAAGGAGATAGGAAAGCTAAAGAATCTCAAGATCTTGGACTTGGGAAACAATCATTTGATGGGACCGATCCCAGCAGAGATCGGGATTTTGTCCAGCATCATGATAATGTAATTGAGTTTCAACCTTTTTTGCAACCGAAGTGATGTTTTCATACCTTTTGATCGATGAGTTGTTGAGACGACTGTTTTGTTTCACATTTTACAGAAACCTTCAGTCCAATGGTTTAACTGGAAAGTTGCCTCCAGAGCTCGGTAACTTGAAGTACCTTAGAGAACTTCATATTGACCGGAATAGGCTTCAAGGAAGTCTTCTTGTTGCTGGAGCATCGGGCTATCAGTCGAAAGTGTAAGTTTCATAGCTCAAGAAGTAAGAGTTGAAACTCTCTGTGACTTCTGTTTATGATAGCAATGTTAATCGGGTTTTCTCATTATTCAATTCGTTAGGTATTCTTCAAATTCAAGTGCGAACGTCGCCGGTTTGTGCAAGTCTTTAAAAGTAGCTGACTTTTCGTACAACTTCTTTGTGGGGGACATTCCAAAATGTTTAGAGTACCTTCCAAGGTATTCTTATAATCCATGCTGTCTTTATGAATTCTCGAAGTCTACAATTTCGCCTGAGAGTTTCTCTTTTTATTGTCGCTAGGACGAGCTTTCAAGGGAACTGCATGCAAAAGAAGGATCTTAAGCATAGACCTTCTTCCCAATGCGGTGTGTAACATAGAAATTTTCGCTTCATCAACACACATGTCGATTAGTTTTGGTTTTCTGATTGTTATTCCCGTTGCAGGTAACGCACAACTGGTCAAAACTCATGAAAGCCCGAGCGCCGTCCCTAAGCACCAGTCAGCTCAAATGGTGGCTAAGCATCATAGAGCATCAAAACCTAAATGGCTTCTAGCACTTGAGATAGTCACAGGTTCAATGGTTGGTTTGCTCATTCTGGTTGCACTTTTCTCAGCAGTTCACCGTTGGAACAACAGATCATCTCTCATCATTCCTTGGAAAAAATCTTCAAGCGAAAAGGAAAAGTTCACAGTCTACGTAGGTTAGAATCCTTCCAAAATTTTCCACCTTCCAATACAAAATCCATGGAGCAAATAACTCAAAAGAAGTGGCGTTTTTATTTTATTTTAAACAGATTCTGAAATGCTGAAGGATGTTTCAAGATTAACAAGACAAGAGCTCGAAGTCGCGTGTGAAGACTTTAGCAACATCATTGGTTTATCTGCAGATAGTCAGATCTATAAAGGAACGATGAAAGGTGGGTCTGAGATTGCGGTGATCTCTGTTTGCGTAAAAGAAGAAGATTGGACTGGATATCTTGAGCTCTATTTCCAGAGAGAGGTTAGCTTCTTCTCATGTTGTCACCATCACCAAGTCACTTGGATAGAGCAGTCTGTTAGAAAACCTTCTTTTTTGTTGAGAGTTCTATGCCATTTTCGCACTATTTCAGGTTGCAGATTTAGCTAGATTAAACCACGAGAACACAGCGAAATTACTTGGATACTGCAAAGAGACCTCACCATTTACAAGAATGCTTGTTTTTGAGTATGC
The DNA here is from genome assembly GCA_900406345.1 of Erysimum cheiri. Lineage (NCBI taxonomy): Eukaryota > Viridiplantae > Streptophyta > Magnoliopsida > Brassicales > Brassicaceae > Erysimum > Erysimum cheiri. The sequence continues at coordinate 37,639 of OVAQ01000214.1, read as the reverse complement.
ATCAAACGGAACACTATACGAGCACCTCCACTGTAAATAATCTAACTTTCTCAGAGCTTTGCTGCATCATCCTGTACTGTTTTAGCTGGATAACATTATGATAACTGTTTTGATTCAGACGGGGAAGCGGCTCTAGTATCGTGGGCAAGACGGATGAAGATTGTTATAGGCATTGCACGCGGTCTCAAGTACCTTCATATGGAACTTGATCCCCCATTTACAATCTCTGAGCTGAGCTCAAACGCAATCTATCTCACTGAAGATTTTACTCCCAAGGTATAGTAAAGTGAGACCAGCTTGTTATGTGAGCAATACAATTAGCTAATTTAGAGTATTAGCTTAAACTCCACAGCTAAGCTAAGATGTTCACATTTTTTCTTTTTCTGACTTTCTCTGATGCAGCTGGTTGATTTTGAATGCTGGAAGACGATTCTTGCGAGATCAGAAAAGAATTTGAGAAATATAAGTAGTCAGGGTTCGATATGTGTGCTCCCAAACGGAATGGAGAGCCGATATCTCGATGTGTCGGGTAACATCTATGCATTCGGCATTCTTTTGCTGGAAATTGTCAGTGGAAGACCTCCTTATTGCAAAGACAAAGGTTTCTTGATTGAATGGGTAAGAAAAAAAGTAGAAGCTATTTTCTAAATACTTGAAACTGAGTAAGTACTTCCTCTGTTTAAACCCCTGGAAATCGTTACAGCCTCCTCTTTTTCACCTTTGCACCCATTTTGAAGAAAAGCTTCATTGTTATCATAAACCAAATGGGTACATAGTGTTCAGGAAGAAGCGGATCTTTTGGTCTCTGGATGTGAAAGTCTTGACCTTTTTCACCTATTTAGTTTTATCCAACCTTGAGACCTTTTGGTTTGTCTTTGCAAATGTTTTGACCTTTTTACATGTTTGGTGCATTGTGCAGGCAAAGGACTTCCTTGAAGCGCCAGAGGCAATGGCAGGATTGGTGGATCCAGAGCTGAAACATTTTAACCAAGATGAGCTTGAGGCGGTGTGCGAAGTGGCGAGCCAATGTTTGAACCGAGACCCAACCAACAACAACAACAATAACAACAAGCCCTCAGTGCAACAGCTATGCGAGACGTTGGAGAGTAGAATCAGTCTGTCAATTTCTGCTGAGCTTAGATCATCTTCTCTGGCTTGGGCCGAGCTCGCGCTTGACTCGTGATGAGAAAGATGAAGGAGAAAAGAGAGAAACGAGTGTTGAATGATGCATGCTAACTAACTGAAAACCAAACCCTCAACTCTGTAAATCAATCGACTGATTACAACATTTGATATTGTTTTCTTCTTTTTTTTTCCTCTGATCTTGACGAGTGCGTTTGTGTTCTTTGATTAGTTTTGTGTGTTGGGTGTTCAGAGTGTTTGTAAAGGAAGAGAGGAACATAGAGTTCCTAAAAGATTTTCTGTATTATGTGGAAATCTATGAGAGGTTGAAGAATGTGCATAACATAGGAGATGATAATGTCTGCAAATGGGTTGTCTGAGAATGTGTTTGAGATTGCCTCAAAGAGTTTGGCTGCTTGAGAGACACTTGTTGTTGTACTCGTAGCTAATTTAGCTACTACTGAAATTAGCAGTGGGATATATTGGTCCGGCTTGAGAAAACCAGAGTTCGGGTACAACCGTACGATTAATTTCAATTGAACCAACAAAATTGAACCGGTCATTGTACCAATCCAACAAAATTGGTCCGTCTTCTTCTGATTCGTTTTTAGCAACTTGCTGCTAAAAGTTAGGGATTTCAAAATCACACTCTTCTCAGCTCATTCCTGGGAGTGTAGAACAAAATTAGGCAAAACAAAATGATGGCTCGCATTTGGAGATCTGAATCTTTTGCTACTAGTGCTAGATTGAACAGTGCGAGATTGATTCATGGTAAGATTTCAAGAAAGAGTCTACCTTCTTTGAGCAAAGGGTCTTTTCAAGGAGAGAGTTTGAAATTGATAAGTGGTTCTCATTATATCAAAAGCTTAGATGATGCGATTGTTTTCTTCGATGAAATGGTTCGATCTCGTTCCATGTATTCGGCAATTGATTTCAATAAAGTTATAGGTATCTTCGTGAGGAGGGAACGACCCGATGTTGCGATTTCTCTCTACCAGAAGATGGAAATGCGTAGGATTCCATGTGATATCTACAGCTTCAATATTCTGATGAAATGTTTCTGCAGCTGTCAGAAGTTGTCCTTTGCTTTATCTACATTTGGGAAGATCACCAAACTTGGTTTTCAACCCCATGTTGTTACGTTTAACACGCTGATCCACGGGTTATGTCTGGAAGATAAGATTTCTGAAGCCGTAGTTTTATTTGATCATATGGTTGAAACGGGATCTACACCATATGCCGTGACATTCAACACACTGATGAACGGTCATTGCCGTCAGGGTCGAGTTCTTGAAGCAGTAGCTCTTGTTGATCGGATGGTAGAAAATGGTCATCAACCTGACAAATTTACTTACGGAACAATCATAAATGGAATGTGCAAGATGGGCGACACTGAGTCTGCCTTGAATCTGCTTAAGAAGATGGATGAAAGACACATCAAACCCGATGTTATAATCTATACTGCCATCATTGATCGTCTTTGCAAAGACGGACATCATAGCGATGCTCAAAATCTTTTCACTGAAATGCATGAGAAAGGGATTTTTCCCAATGTTCTTACCTACAACTGTATGATAGACGCTTTTTTTAGCTCTGGTAGATGGAGTGATGCCGAGCAATTGTTGCGTGATATGATTGAAAGGCAAATCAATCCTGATGTTGTCACTTTCAATGCATTGATTGATGCATTTGTCAAAGAAGGGAAGATCTTTGAGGCTCGAGAATTATACAAGGAGATGCTTCGTAGGGGTATATTTCCTACTACTATCACATATAATTCAGTGATCGATGGATTTTGCAAGCAGGATCGTCTAGATGATGCAAGACAGATGTTTGATTTGATGGTTAGCAAGGGCTGCTCTCCTGACGTAGTTACTTTTACCAGTCTCATTGACGGATACTGTAGGGCTAAGAAGGTAGATGATGGAATGGAACTTCTCCATGAGATGTCTGGAATAGGATTAGTTCCTGATACAGTTTCTTACAACACTCTTATTCACGGGTTCTGTCTAGTAGGGGATCTTAATGCAGCTCAAGACCCTTTACGAGGAGATGATATCTCATCGTCTGAGCCCTACAATTGTAACTTTTCGCATTTTGCTGGATGGTCTCTGCAAGAATGGGAAACTTGAAAAGGCATTGGAAATGTTTAAGGTTTTCCAGAATAGCAAAGTGGATCTTGATACTAGTCAACCTCTCCATGGTGTAGAATCTGATGTTCAAACTTACAATATATTGATCAGCGGATTAATTAAAGTAGAAAAGTTCCTAAAGGCTGAAGAACTGTATGCTGAGATGCTCCAAAAAGGTATAGTCCCCGATACTGTCACCTATAACTCAATGATCGGTGGATTTTGCAAGCAGAATCGTCTAGATGAGGCCAGACAGAATCGTCTCCGAACGTAGTGACTTTTAATACACTAATTAATGGTTACTGTAAGGCAAGAAGGGTTAATGACGGATTGGAGCTTTTCTGCGAGATGTATCGAAGAGGAATAGTTGCTAATACAATAACTTACAACGCTTGATTCATGGGTTTTGTCAAGTTGGTAATCTTAATGGCGCCCTAGACATTTTCCAGGAGATGATTTCCAGAGGTGTGGGTCCCGATGCCATTACTTTCCGCAATATGCTGGCTAGTGTATGTAGTAAGGAGGAATTACAAAAGGCATTGGCAATGTTGGAGAAGCTGCAGAAGAGTGTGGTATGTCCTCAACCCATTTTTGTCCAGTTTATATTACGTCCCTTTTGGGTTTTGGGGAAGAACGTATACTACACATATTTATACATACTGTTGGCTCCAGCTTCTGCTGTAGCATCTGGGAAGTTTGCTACTGAATTTAAGTTACAGAGTCCAGATTAACCGTCTGATTGGCTCGTTGTGTTTGCTCTGCAGGATCATTAATTGGAGGATGAATGAAAGATTGCACGATCATTCACATGTCTATCTTTAGCAGCAGAGCTCTAATCCCAATTTTCGTTTTACTGGATCTATTTCAATTCTAATGTCCCACAAATGTGTTACACTTGTTAATTTCTGTTTTATCATGTTTATTTATGAAACTAGTGTTGAAATGGGATGCCAATTGGATTAAAACTTGGGCAATTTCTCTTAAAGGTTTGTTGGATATGCTTTTTAATCATTTTTTTGTGTGCATAATGATGCTTTGGTCTCATATTGGAGACTGTTTCTTCTTGTCATTGTGGCTGCTGCTGAAACTGGTACGTTTTTCTCCTCATTTCTATCAATATCTCTTTTCTTTTAGTCTCTTTGAAAACATATAGGTTGGAATAATAGTTGCAGATTAGGACTCTAGATACTGCATTGCTCCTTAGATTTTCTCAACACATAAATCTAATACAGAGATCACAAAGAACAACTAATGTACATATGTCTGTTAATTTCCAATATGGTGTATCTAAAATTACAAGTAATACGAGTCCTTGTACCAAACCTAAATTACAAGCAATTTGAGGTAGATAAAATTAGTGAAACCAGATATATTGGTATATTGTTTGACATTTTGTTGCTCAGGCTCTGAAAAAATGTTTTTGTTTTCGTCTTTCTTTTACAGATGGATGGCGAGGTCAGACAAGGGTATGGTATCAGATGAGCACTGCCGGTGCTAATACTTGACTTTATCATCTCACTGTATCAAGGTAAGGTAAGCGAGAACAAATACTTGGATATAAAAAATAGGAACAGAGAAGTCTCTGAGGAGAATTGATAGAGATCTATCATTTTATCTTATGTTATATAGCATTGGTTCTATATTTTTTAAGAAAGTGATTCATTTTTAATAATTCCGGTGATCTAAATTAAACTTGTTTTGGATCTTTAGTCTCCCATGGATAAAGGCAACCAAGATAAAATGATCAGACGAGACTTTACAGACGGAGAATAAATGTGCTTGAATGTCATACTGCATAACGACGTCGTATTATTCAATTTAATAAAAAGGCCCACATTTAGGCCCGTAAGGATTTTTTTAAATGAGCCTCACAAGTCAATTAGGCCCATTTATAATGCTTTGACTGTTTTATAGCCGTCAATTTTTCATTTTGGTACGACTTCTTACGATAAATAAAAGATAGATTAGACAGACACGTATAATAGATTCTTCCTTAAAATGGATATGGATTAACAAAGTTTCGTTGTTAATTTTTTAAGAAATTTATTGTATTGCACGCAACGATAGTATATTGTTTTTTTTTTTTGGTAGAAACGATAGTATATTGTTTATGTTTTATATCTATTCACATATCACAATTATAGGTAATTTAATTCTATTAATATTTAATAGCATGAGAGTTACAATATTTATAGAATTAATATGACATTTATTGTGACTAAAGTAATTAGAAAGTAGATAAAAATTTCAGTCAATAAGGAGAAATTGGAATCTAGTTTCATTAGTAAATTTTTTCTCTTTTGTAACTACATATTCAAATATCACAATTACAGGTAATTTAATTGTATTAATAGCATATTAATAATTGTAATTTAATTATATTAATAGCATGAGAGTTACAATACTTATCCATTGATGATATCATGGGAATTACAATAATTATAGAACTAACATGACATCAATTGTGATTAAAATAAATAGAATTAACAAACAAATTTACTCAGTAAGAAGGGAGTGAAACTTTACGTTTATATACTCCATGGCATTATAATTTTTTAATATGCAATTAAAAATTAAGTGAAACAGAAACAAGAAAACAAGTAAGATTACTTCATCATGTCATAATAATGACACTAATTAAGCAATCCATTATCTTAACGAACCTTAAAGTCAAAGGTGTTGGTACAGCTAAGTTTAATTGCCTTTGAAAAAAGAAAAAAAATACTATTGACAAAAAAAAGGTGTTTAGTTTTTTTTAGTCGATCAAATATGAATTATAATACTATAATTATATGGCGGTTGAAGAATATTTATCAGGACCCCATAGTTTGAATATTTACAGTTCCGCCCACATAGTTTTGTCATTTAGCAGTCGCAAACCTTTTTTCCCTCTTCGTTTCTATTTAAAAAGCAAAGCAATTCAAAGTCTCTTCATCATTTCTAAAAAAGCAAAAATCAAATTCGATACGAACAGAACAAGATTCGCTCACATGGCGACGAAGCTTTTGGCGCTCACATGCATACGGAAAGAGCGATTCAGCGAGCGTTACCCTCTGGTGCGGAAGCACCTTACCAGGTCTCGCGGCGGTGGCGACGGCGGATCATCGTCGGAGACGGCGGTGTTTGAGATTGATGAGGAAATTTCCAGGGCGATTTTTCAAGTATTGGGGATGACTTGCTCTGCTTGTGCTGGATCTGTTGAGAAAGCTATCAAACGTCTCCCTGGGATTCACGAAGCTGTCATCGATGCGCTGAATAATCGTGCTCAGATTCTGTTTTACCCTAATCTTGTCGATGTAAGTTATGATCTCTCTCAATTGAATATCGGATTCTCCTCAATTGAATCGTTTGAAATGTTTCTGAGAAGATTTGATTTGGGATTTAGGGTTTTTGCTGTACAGGCTTGATTTTTTTCCATGGGATTTACTGTATAATTGTGGTAGAAATTAGGAATTTAGGGTTCTGATTCTCTTCCTTTTCTTCTGGATTTGTAGGTGGAGACAATTCGTGAGACTATTGAAGATGCTGGATTTGAAGCATCCTTGATAGAAAATGAGGCGAATGAGAGGTCTAGACAAGTTTGCAGGATAAGAATTAACGGTATGACGTGTACCTCTTGTTCTTCTACCATTGAAAGAGTTCTGCAGTCAGTTAATGGTGTAAAAAGAGCTCATGTGGCCTTAGCGATTGAAGAAGCTGAGATTCATTATGATCCTAGACTCCTTAGCTATGATAAACTACTGGAAGAGATAGAAAATGCTGGGTTTGAAGCAGTGCTTATAAGTACAGGCGAGGATGTGAGCAAAATTGATTTGAAGATTGATGGTGAGTTTACTGATGAATCCATGCAGATGATTGAAAGATCGCTTGTAGCACTTCCTGGGGTTCAAAGTGTTGAGATCAACCAGGGAACTGAAAAGATATCTGTATTATACAAACCTGATGTGACGGGGCCAAGGAATTTCATTCAGGTGATAGAGTCTACTGTCTTTGGTCATAGCGGTCACATCACGGCAACAATATTTTCTGAGGGAGGGGTAGGCAGAGAATCTCAAAAGCAAGGGGAGATTAAGCAATACTATAAGTCGTTTCTCTGGAGTTTGGTTTTTACAGTACCGGTGTTTTTGACAGCCATGGTCTTTATGTATATCCCTGGAATTAAAGATGTGCTGATGTTTAAAGTCATCAATATGCTGACCATTGGAGAAATCATAAGGTGGGTTTTGGCTACCCCTGTCCAGTTTGTCATAGGTTGGAGATTTTATACTGGCTCATACAAGGCTTTACGCCGAGGATCGGCTAACATGGATGTTCTGATTGCTCTGGGAACAAATGCAGCTTATTTCTATTCATTATACACAGTGTTGAGAGCGGCAACCTCTCCTGATTTCAAGGGAGTGGATTTCTTTGAGACCAGTGCCATGCTCATTTCGTTTATCATACTAGGAAAATATTTGGAGGTTATGGCTAAAGGAAAAACATCTCAAGCGATCGCAAAGCTTATGAACTTGGCACCCGACACTGCGATATTGTTGACTTTGGACAAGGAAGGGAATGCGATTGGTGAAGAAGAGATTGATGGTCGATTGATACAGAAGAATGACGTGATCAAAATCGTTCCTGGTGCTAAAGTAGCCTCAGATGGTTATGTCATATGGGGACAAAGTCATGTGAATGAAAGTATGATAACTGGAGAGGCAAGGCCAGTGGCAAAGAGAAAAGGTGATACAGTTATAGGAGGCACTTTGAACGAGAACGGAGTTCTGCATGTCAAGGTTACAAGGGTTGGCTCAGAGAGTGCTCTAGCTCAGATTGTTCGACTTGTTGAGTCCGCACAGCTGGCGAAAGCTCCAGTACAGAAGTTGGCTGATCGGATTTCCAAGTTCTTTGTTCCTCTGGTGAGTGATCTGATCTGTTGATAAACAGAAAGTTAAGTCTTTTAGAGGCACAACCACTCTTTAAACTCACTGGATTATAATGTTGCAGGTAATTTTCCTCTCGTTCTCAACTTGGCTTGCCTGGTTCTTAGCTGGGAAACTGCATTGGTACCCTGAATCTTGGATACCTTCTTCAATGGATAGCTTTGAGCTAGCTCTTCAGTTTGGGATCTCTGTCATGGTCATAGCTTGTCCATGTGCTCTGGGGCTGGCTACTCCAACTGCTGTTATGGTTGGTACTGGGGTTGGTGCATCCCAAGGTGTGCTGATAAAGGGTGGTCAAGCCTTAGAAAGAGCACACAAGGTTAGTGTGCAGTAACTTGTCGTTAAGCTAATTGGGTCTCTTGCTTTGTAAACTTATTATACTGTATGTACTTTTACTCTGGTTCTCTGTATCATTTCTTTTCTGAGATGATGAAACCTGACAGTTTCAATGACGGTGTAGGTAAATTGCATTGTCTTTGACAAGACAGGAACTCTTACGATGGGGAAGCCCGTGGTTGTGAAAACAAAGCTCCTGAAAAACATGGTACTTCGAGAGTTCTATGAACTTGTTGCTGCAACTGAGGTAGTCTCTTGTAACCAGCGAACATGCATACAGATTTTCTTGTTAACTTGTTGAAACTCATGGCTTGCATAAAAAATAATATCACTATGTTGATGCTATCCTTTTATCAGGTAAACAGTGAGCATCCGTTAGCAAAGGCCATTGTTGAGTATGCGAAGAAATTCAGAGACGACGAAGAGAACCCTGCGTGGCCTGAAGCTGGTGATTTTGTGTCCATCACTGGAAAGGGAGTGAAAGCCACCGTTAAAGGAAGAGAGATCATGGTGGGAAACAAGAATCTGATGACTGATCATAAAGTTGTTATTCCAGTGGATGCTGAAGAGTTGCTAGCCGAAGCTGAAGAGATGGCCCAGACCGGGATTCTTGTCTCCATAAACGGCGAGTTGACTGGAGTTTTGTCTGTTTCGGATCCTCTAAAACCGAGTGCTCGAGAAGCCATCTCCATTCTAAAATCCATGAATATCATAAGCATCATGGTAACTGGTGACAACTGGGGAACTGCAAATTCCATTGCTAGAGAAGTTGGTATCGACTCTGTTATTGCAGAAGCTAAACCTGAGCAAAAAGCAGAGAAAGTCAAGGAATTACAGGTACTTTAGTAGCTCCACACTATATGTCAACCGTTCACATCTATGAATTTAAAAAATTGATAGTTGATAAAAGAAATGATTTTGCAGGCTGCAGGACATATTGTGGCAATGGTGGGTGACGGAATCAATGACTCACCTGCACTCGTGGCAGCGGATGTAGGAATGGCGATTGGTGCAGGAACCGACATTGCCATAGAAGCAGCGGATATAGTTCTAATGAAAAGCAACTTGGAGGATGTGATCACAGCCATTGATCTTTCAAGGAAAACGTTCTCAAGAATCCGTCTCAACTACTTTTGGGCTCTCGGATATAACCTTATGGGCATACCGATCGCTGCGGGAGTGCTTTTTCCATCGACACGTTTCAGGTTGCCTCCATGGATTGCAGGTGCTGCAATGGCTGCTTCTTCTGTTAGTGTTGTGTGTTGCTCTCTCTTGTTGAAGAACTACAAGCGGCCTAAGAGACTTGATAATCTGGAGATCCGTGAGATTCAGGTGGAGCGAGTTTAGAAAACCAAACTAAACCGCCAATAAACCGTAGTTTCACACCTTGTGCACATAATAATGGTTTTGTAAAACTTGGAAGAACGGAATTTGTGTTGGATATTCATGTGATTGCTCTCTTGCCGTTTGGATTGGCTCCAACGTTAAGATTTTGTACAGTGACTAATGTGTTTCACACTTATTAGTGCATCGTGATTCTTAGGTTATCGTAAATCGTCTTCTCTTTTCTTCTCTTTCAAGCAATTCAAATTTTCACACTTAACTTCTTGATTATCATGATCCAACGAGTATAATATTTTTCTTATAACCGAACCAATCTTATTTTGTTTACCGCGCGCATGTATAACCTGATCCGGTTAGGATTCAGTTTCAAACGGGCATTAAGCCTATCTATCTACGTTGCTTCCCTTTTCTATTTAGAAAAGGAAATTATGTACATCAATATATATAGCCTGATATTCTAAGGCAAGAGAAGAGTGCCACAAAGAAAGATTAAAAAACAAGAGACGTTATTATGAGAACTAGACAGAGCAGCAAAAGGGCAAAGATAGAGAAGGAGTCTCAAGTAACGTCGGAGACAAGAATATGTACTGAAAATTCAGTTCCTATGGATCTGGTAAACGAGATCTTGAGGAGATTGCCTGCAAAATCCGTAGCTAGGTTTCTCCTTGTATCCAAGTTATGGGCAACAATCATACGCAGTCGATATTTCATTATAACGTTCCCGTTTAAGTCTTCGCTTCAGCCGCATCTATTATTCGCATTCAACTATTTGGATAACCAAAACGGAAGCCAGATTTGGAACTTCTACTCGTATTCCTCGACATCAACTACGAAACTACCGTATCATCTATCTTTTAAGACGACATGCTCAATCCCGAGTCATCCTGGCCGGAACATCAATAAGGTCCCTTGTTACGTTAATGGCTTGATAAGTATTGGACGTGGACGAGAACAACTCATATGTAACCCTAGCACTGGTAAGTCCATATCTTTACCCAAAGTGAAATCAAGAAAAGTAATCATCCAAAGCTTTTTCGGGTACGATCCAGTCGATAGTCAATATAAAGTATTGTGCATGTCGGAAAAAGTACATCCTTGGTGGGATGGTCCATCTCTTGAACATCAAGTATTCACATTGGGAGGAGTCGATAAATCATGGAGGATGATTCAATGTAATATTCTTAAACGTCCCAAAACTAACGGTGTGTGCATCGATGGGGTTATTTACTATGGAGCTTGGACTGATCCTAGGATAAGTGAATGGTGCTTAGTGAGATTCAATGTGAGATCTGAAAAGTTTGATCAAGTAGTAGTACAATATACGGGTGATCATTCTCCTCTATGGTATTATCGTGATATATCTTTGATGAGTTACAAAGGGAAAGTAACTTTAGTCATTGAAACTGAACAACGAAGATTTGAATTGTGGGTTTTGGAAGATATTGAGAAACATGAATGGTCCAAGATTTGTTTCTTTATCAATCATGACTGTGTGCGCTCTTTGGGTTTGGGAGGTCATTTACGCATCACAAGGGAGACTACTCATACGGGGGAGATTGTTTTTGTATCGGACGACCTTACAGATTTCTATATCCTCTATTACGATCACAAAACGAATAGTCTTAGGACTTCTAAGATTCAAGGAAACTCAGACAGAGAATTTAGGATGTTTTCTTTCATGATTCCTTTTTTTAATTACGTAGAAAGTGTTATGTTGTTGTAAGGAACCATCTTAAATAAATCTAAGTTGTTTTCGAATCTATTGGCTACTTTTCTCAATTCTTTTTCAAGGAATATGATATTAATAATCGTAATTACTCTTTAACAAAAAGAAAAAAATCGTAACTACTCCTTTTACCAAAAAAAAAAAAANAAAAAAAAAAAAAAAAAAAAAAAAAAAAAAAAATCGTAACTACTCATCATGTTAAATCTTTTATAACTATGAGCATATATAGTCGAATTTTCAAAAATCTTATATTGGAGTGTTCGAATTAAAATAATATCGGAATATCATCTTTGAAGGAGATAGCAAAACAACTTGTGGATATAATCAATCAGCAAACTCTGCATTTTGCTTCTTTTAATTGGTACCGCGAGGTGGAATATTGGAAGAACAAGTTTGATCAAGTCAGGTTTGTATGGACATCACGCAGAAACAACCATCCGGCAGATCAACTAGCTAGAGACCATTCTATGTTAGTGTATCAAAATCATTTTTATGTTCCTTCAATGATTGTTAACGCTCTGCACACTGACTATGTAAACTCACTTTGATCTTTTAATACCATATGATGTTAAAAAAATATATATATATATAAAAGGGAGGAAAAATAAAAGGTGGAATATTCAAAATTTAGAGGATAAATGATAAGTTTCCCGTATAAAATTAAATTAAGTCTAAGGCTCCACATTTGGTAATATACCCATACGTCAATTTTTTAAAATTTCAGTCTTGCTCTCTTGCCGTTTGGATTGGCTCCAACGTTAAGATTTTGTACAGTGACTAATGTGTTTCACCCTTATTAGTGCATCGTTATTCTTAGGTTATCGTAAAATCGTCTTCTCTTTTCTTTTTTCTTTCAAGCTTAAAATTTGCTCTATATCTTAACTTCTTTATTATATATCATTATCCAACGAGTAATATTTTTTATAACCGAACCTACCTTATCTATCTACGTTGCTTCCCTATTCTATTTAGAAAAGGAAATACATCAATATATATAGCCTAATATTCTAAAGCAAGAGAAGAGGCCAGAAAGAAAGATTGAAAAACAAGAAACATTAATTATCATGAGAACTAGACACGGCAGCAAAAGGAGACAGATAGAGAAAGCGTCTCAAGTAACGTCGGAGACAAGAAGATGTACTGAAGATTTAGTTCCTACGGATTTGGTAAGCGAGATCTTGAGGAGATTGCCTGCGAAATCCGTAGGTAGGTTTCTCCTTGTCTCTAAGCTATGGGCAGCAATCATCCGCAGTCCATATTTCGTTAGATCGTTCCCGTTTAGGTCTTCGCTTCAGCCGCCTATATTAATGGCATTCAAATATTTGGATAACCAAAACGGACGCTTGAATTGGAAGTTCCACTCATATTCCTCGACGTCAACTAAGGAACCAGCGTATCATGATTATCATCTATCTGATCTTAGGACGACATGCTCATCATCAATCCCGCATGATCTTCTCTGGAACATCAATAAGGTTCCTTATTACGTTAATGGCTTGATAAGTATCGGATGTGGACGAGAACAACTCATATGTAACCCTAGCACAGGTAAGTCCATACTTTTACCCAAAGTGAAATCAAGAAAAATAATTATTAAAAGCTTTTTCGGATACGATCCAGTCGATAATCAATATAAAGTATTATGCATGTCGGAAAAAGTATATAATTGCTGGGATGGTTCATCTCTTGAACATCAAGTATTCACATTGGGAGGAGTCGATAAATCATGGAGGATGATTGAATGTAATATTCTTAAACGTCCCAGAACTAACGGTGTGTGCATCGATGGGGTTGTCTATTATAGCGCTCGGGCTACTCCTATAAGTGAATGGTGCTTAGTGAGATTCAATGTGAGATCTGAAAAGTTTGATCAAGTACTAGTAGTACAACATATGGGTGATTATTCTCCTCTATCTTATCGTGATATATCTTTAATGAGTTACAAAGGGAAAGTAACTTTCGCCATTGAAATTACACAACAAAGATTTGAATTGTGGGTTTTGGAAGATATTGAGAAACGTGAATGGTCCAAGATTTGTATATTTATCAATCATATGCACTCATTGTCATTGGTGGGTCATGTACAAATCATAAGGGAGACTACTCGTACGGGGGAGATTGTTTTCGTATGGCACCACCTTGAAGACTTATATATGGTCTTTTACGATCACAAGACGAATAGTTATAGGATTTCTAATAAGATTCAAGGAAACTCAGACAAAGAATTTGGGCGGTTTTCTCTCATGATTCCTTTTTTTAATTACGTAGAAAGTGTTATGTTGTTGTAAGGAACCTATCCCATCTTTAATAAATCTAAGTTGTTTCAGTCTTTTTTTTTTTTTTTTTTTGACGACACTAAGTTGTTTCAGTCTATTGGCTACTTTTCTCAATTATTCTTTCCAGTGATTTTATGGTTTATTAGATCCATATGGTGCATTTATTTATCCGAAAGTTAAAGTGAAAAGTTTTTCCAAAATCTTAAATTTAAACTTGGAGACACGTCAATCTAATTCGTATTTATAACTATTTGCTAAAAAAAAAACACTTGGATTAATTTTAATAGAAGATTCAACGAGTGCTAAATTAACATACATATATTGACATGCAATGAACTTTGAACCAAAAATATTTGATCATATAGATATATTTGATATTCCATTATAAGTCATCTAAATCAAATAATTTATTTGTGTTACACCAAGACGTGCAAACTCAATGATCAATTGATCATATATGTATGACAATTATTAGACGACGTGCGTGCATGTCCCTAGTTAAACATATACAAAAGCTTACACACAAAGGAGAATCCAAAAAACAACAAAACAAGAAAATGCCTGTCTCTGTCTCAAAGAGACGACCAAGAACATCCAAAAAGACCGAAACCGAAAACCCCGAGAAAACACTAAAAGATCCTCGTACTTGTTGTAATAACATTTTTTCCATCTCCTCCAGATCAATTCTCTATCGTGTACCTCTCACGATTCTCTTTCTCTTCTTAATTTATCTCTGGTCAACTTCCACGACCGTTATCTCCGGCAACGTCGTTCATATCTGCATCTCTTCGCGGAAGCTCAACGATCTTTATTGTCTCACTGCCGGTTCTCAGCCCGGTTTACATGTACCGGTCAACAATTTCACTAAACCGGGTAGTGAAAATGTGATAAGAAGTGAAGAAGAGAAGAATGTTGTTGTTCTTAGTAAAGATGGAGACAAGGGTTTTGCAAAGAATGAAACTTTCGCAGGAGAAAGAGATTCAGATAAATCTTTGGTCAGAACAAGCCTCAACATCATGAAGAACGAAACTTTCACCCGAGAAAGAGATTCCGTTCTTGATCAAGATTCTAAAAAACTTGATCACGTTCTAAATCAAGATTCTGAGCCGAAGAACGAGATCAATCTCGATGACCTCGTTGATTTGGATCAAGAAACCGGAGAAGAACGATACCGATACATCAAATCGAAGGACGAAAACGAGGAGACCGCTCTAAAAGCCGTGGATAAATATCTTCAAATACAAAGATCTTGGTTATCGATGGGAAACAACCGCGAAAAGCCGGGATCTTGCGAAGGAAAAGGGGTTTACGTTTACGATTTACCGTCTAAATTCAATAAAGATTTGTTGGGAGAATGCTCCGATATGGTTCCATGGGCCAACTTTTGCAGCTACTTCAAGAACGATGCGTTTGGTGAATCGATTGAGAATCTCGGTAAAGGCTGGTTTAAAACGCATCAGTACTCTCTTGAGCCCATCTTTCACTCTAAGGTTTTGAAGCATCCATGTAGGGTTTATGATGAGAGCCAAGCAAAGGTCTTCTATGTGCCTTTCTACGGCGGTATTGATGTTTTGAGATGGCATTTCAAGAACGTTTCTGAGGATGTGAAGGATGTGTTGGCGATCGAGGTTGTTAAATGGCTTGGATCGAAGAAATCATGGAGGAAAAACTCTGGCAAAGATCATGTTTTCGTTCTTGGAAAGATCTCTTGGGATTTTAGAAGAAACAATAAGTTTGCTTGGGGTTCAAGCTTACTTGAGATGCAAGAAATGAAAAACCCTACAAAGCTTCTCATCGAACGTAACCCATGGGAAGTCAACGACGTCGCGATACCTCATCCGACATATTTCCACCCGAAAACCGACGATGATATTGCCATCTGGCAAAACAAGATCATCGGAAAACCTCGTCGGAGCCTAATCAGCTTCGCCGGTGGAGCAAGACCCGGTAAGCCTGAAAGCATTCGGTCAACATTGATTGACCAATGTACATCGTCTCCAAACCAATGCCGGTTCTTGAACTGTACTGACGGAGGCTGCGATAAACCGGAATCGGTTATTGAGCTTTTCCAAGATTCAGAGTTCTGTCTCCAGCCGCCTGGAGACAGTCCAACGAGGAAATCGATTTTTGACTCCCTCATATCAGGTTGTATTCCGGTGATCTTTGATCCGTACAGCGCGTATTATCAGTACACGTGGCATTTACCGGAGGATCACCGGAGATATTCAGTGTATATAAACAAAGAAGACGTCAAGGCAAAGAGAATGAGTGTGATCGAGAAGTTGATGTCAAAGACTCTAAGGGAAAGAGAGGATATGAGGAGTTACATTGTTCATGAGCTTCTGCCTGGTTTGGTCTATGGAGATTCTAATGCTAAGTTTGAGAGGTTTCGAGATGCTTTTGATATCACCATGGATAGTTTACTCAAGAAGATTACAAAAATTCTATAAGTTTTGTTTTATTTGAATTTCATTATCAATTTCAAATGTAGTTCGTTTTTTTTGTAATATTATTAATTAGGATCCTCAAACGACGATGTGACCTAATGATTTTTGCACAATATAATTAAAATGTTTTAAAATGCCTCCTTGTATAAGTGGTGGCCTTAAACTACATAATTTCATATTCAGAGAAAATTTCTTAGTTTCTAATATGATATTGAAAAAATAAATTATAGAATGTAGCAATTTGTTTTAATGATATATGATCAACGTATTTTTGGTTCTACAATAATTATTTAGAAGATAAAAAATTTAAACTGCAAAAATAGATTACGTAAAATATATGTTGATAAATGATTCTTTTAATAACTAGACTTTAAAACTATAGTCATCAGTTTTTGCATATTTGATTATTTTCTTAGTTTATTTTATATTTTGGGGTTTTGCCCACTAGACAGAAGCCCAGTAAGCCCATTAACGAACGGCACGCGCATTGGTCGCGCGTGTGAGACGAATATGCCCAAACCTAGAGATGTTTAAACGGGTTTCCTGCCCGCGGGCCCTAAACGGGTCTGTTATAAATTTTTAAGTCCGTGACCCGTTTAGTAGTAACACATGAAAAAGAAAAAAAATTAAACGGGTAGCTTCAACAGCTTCTCTCTTTCCTCGTTGACTCACTTCTTCATTTGTTGTGAAATGGCGACGAAGGACCCAGAATCTGTTTACGAGATAAGCATCGAGGTGAAAAGATTGCTTTAACTACTCGAATCATTGATTCAACACTCTCTTATAACTTGAGTAGGTGATTTTTTTGTTGAAAGGAGTAACCTTTGATTCATTGGTTTTAAAGCGAAGCAAAAGCTTTTAGTTTAAGAGAGGAAGATTTAATGTTGGGTTTAAAAATCTTGTTTTGATGATAAGAAATGTGACGACAATGATCTTCTTTGAATGAACAATTTTGTCTTTTCTTTGCAATCTTGATGTTTGGGTTAGGCTTTGCTTTCTCAGTAGAATCTAAAACTTAAGCAAAAACTGCTTGAGGATAAACTTTGTGTGATCTTTGATTGATTTTGTTGTGTTGGTTTCTTAGTCTTTAGCTGAATAATAATGATTACTCTTCTTCTGCTTGTAACAGGATGCAAAGGGAAACAACTTAGAACTCAGTCAATACAAAGACAAAGTTCTTTTAATTGTCAATGTTGCTTCCAAATGGTTACTACTTCTTTACGCTTTCTATTAAGCTTCTTTCATTTGTAATTTGGTCGAAATTGTTTGTTTCTTGTCTTGTTTACACTCCGTAAGATGGTCTCAGTGGGATGACAAACTCAAACTACACGGAATTGAATCAGCTTTACAACAAGTACAAAGACAAAGGTAAATAAATATGATTTCAACAAGTCCACGCGATTAGCTTCTCCATTGATGTTGTTCTGTTGCAGGTCTGGAGATTCTAGCATTTCCTTGTAACCAGTTTGGTGATGAGGAACCAGGAAGTAATGACCAAATTACCGATTTTGTGTGTACTCGCTTCAAATCTGAATTCCCCATTTTCAACAAGGTAGATCACTCAGACGAATTCATTACAATTCTCTATGTCTTGAGGTTTTTTAAAACATTCGACTATGTCCCGTTGTGTATTAGATTGAAGTGAATGGAGAGAATGCTTCTCCTTTGTATAAGTTCTTGAAGAAAGGAAAATGGGGAATCTTTGGCGACGACATTCAGTGGAACTTTGCTAAGTTTCTTGTTGACAAGAACGGTCAAGCTGTGGAACGTTATTATCCAACTACTTCCCCTCTTACACTTGAGGTAAAGAAACAATCTCTCTCTCTCTCGCTCTCTCATTCACTCTCTCTGTTAATTTCCCTGTCTCAATTTTTCTGCAGCATGACATAAAGAAGCTTCTGAATATCACCTGAATGATGAAGCTTTGTTGCTGAATCGAATTGTATCTGAGTATGAACCTCTCTCATCTAATAAAGCCATGACATTAACTTGGATTTGAAGTTGTTCTGTTTTTTGTTCCACAATCCAAACCGTTCCTCTCACTATCCAAACCGTTCCTGTTTTTGGATAAATCAGCATTTCTCAGGTTGATAAAGACACCAGAGCATCATAATACACACAACAGATCAATCATGTCATAAGAGAATCAAGTTTACTAAGATATTAAAGAACCAAATCAAAACTTAACAGGTCCATGATCTAGCCAAGACCCATTCTCTACTAAACCAAACCAAAAGCCAACATAAGCTTTAATGAGTCGATATAAAGAGTTCAAATCTCCTTGAATAGCCTGAAAGTGGGGGGTGGTTCTGTTACATTGACAATGTTAGACGGAACTGAGAGATCTGGTCTCGATCCTGAAATGTCTGGTTTAACATACCCAGATATAAATCTACAACAACAAAGATATGTACAGCACTTCACATTCTGTATGCTGCTGCTGCCTCGAAGACTAAAGGGTAGTAATAGGAAGAAAGACTAATAATGTGTTGTTTTGAATCATCCACGAGTCAAATCAATATCAGTGAGTAGGTTTCTGCTAGAGTCAACTGATCTGCCTGAGCCTGAGCCTGAACCGGGCCATCCGCTCATTCCCTGAGCTGAGAAGTTCTGTGGCATCTGCTGACACGTCGATGCTGCAGCTTCTGGGGGACTACCTGGTGTGGTCTCCATTTCGCTATTTTTGTGTTCTTCCTTTGGTTCTTTTTCTTTTTTGATGGTCTTGTTATTGGTATTATTGGACTTTGCACTTGCTCCGTATACAAAACTACAAGCCACCACCTTCAAAAAAAACAAGGTTTTCAGTTTAAGAGACACATTATATATAAACAGATCCAAACAAAATTTCTCAAAGCAAAACAAAACGGTATTTTGAACTTTTGTATTCCGGGTAGCACAAAGGTACCAAACAATTACAACCCAAACAAAACTTAATGGAACCAAACCAAATGTAAATTTTCATTGAAAGGTAGATTTAACTATACTAAATAAACATTATTTATCAGAAATCAATCATTTACTTCCTTCACACCGATACCGAAACAAGAAAGCACCAAAAACCGAGTTGAATTTGGGCAAGAGATGCATTCAAATTCTACCACATGAAAATCATGAAATCGAAGAAGAAAGAAAGAAACAGCACAAACAAATCATAAATATGAATTAAGATTCAACTTTCAACCATTAAGATTCAAAATACCTGAACGAGGCTGGCTGCGATAAGCATTCCAATTCCACCGCCAATAACACGACCTTCAGGACCAGAAAGAGAGACACTCAAACCGCCTGTTCGACTTTTGGATCCACCTTCTTCGTTCACCAGATAAGATCCACCTAAACTTAGAATCTCAAAACGTCCCTAACGATCACAAAGCAGGGATAAAGAATCTTTAGTTTTCCAGGTTTTGGTTCTTTTTTTGATTAACTATTGAACGATTATGAAACCTCGAATACTAAGGAAGGCGCTGTTGAAGCAGGTTCATGCAGAGTGACTGAAGAAATCGTCCCAGTGCCTGACATTATACAAAGAGCCCGAGGTCTTTTTTGTGAAAATGACAAAACTTTCGAAACAATGTCCTGCAAGAAAAATTAAAGGAAACTGAAACAATGAAATGCTGCATAAATCATTAAGATTGAAAGGAGTTATGAGAGTTTACTTCTCCTGCTCCAACACTGATCACATGAGGTGCAAAAGCAAGTCCAGCTGAAGTATTCATCCACTCACCTAAAGTAATTAACACACATTATAATGACCAATTACTTATCTCAACGCAAATGTCAGTCAAATAACTCATTCACAGCTTAATACCTAACAATCGAAGTTGAGTAGCAGTAACAATTAACAACAGAGCTAAATCAATAACCTAATTTGACCATAGAATCATCTTAAGCTTTTAGGCTTTTAGCATCCAAAATCTACCTAACTATAAGACCCTAGCTCGTGTTCTTCACATTGTACATAGAAGAAAACGGTGCCAAAGCTTACATATTACATCTTAAATCAAGAATTCGATTTCTTCCACCTCTACTTATACCGTGTTGGCCAACCACATTCTAAAGACCAATTACTATCTCAACTCACATTGTACCACACATGGATCAGTTAATTTAATACCTAACAATCAATGTTGAGTAGTAATAACAACAGAGCTAAAGCAACAAAACCTAACTTCTAGCATTCAAAAGATTCAAGCTCATGTCCTTCAAGATTAGCCAACAGAGCTAAAGCAACAACTTAACTTGACCAAGTAACAGAGAAAAAAACTTGAGATCTCACCAAGATTAGCCAAGCGTTGCTTCCTTCCAGTTCCAGGAGGTCGACCTCTGGCTCGTTTAGGTGCATTAGGATCAGACATTGAAGAAGAGTCCTTAGACTTAGACTTACTACTAGCACAAGGCATTGGAGAAAGCCCTAAAGAGACTTGTCCATCAGGAACATACTTTCTTGGCCGTCCACGTTTCTTCTTAACCATCGGTGGCTCCGGCGGTGGCGGCGGCGGCGGCTGCGACAAAGGCGGCTGAACCGCCACAGAAGAAGCCATCCCCATGTGAATGCTGTGTCCAAAATCAGAGTGCCTGTGCTCAGACATGGAGAAAGGAGGTCCTGGATTGGTAGCCTGAGGATGATGAATGTTAGGGTTTGCCATTGGCCTCATTCCCGGAGGCGGCGGCGGCGCGTGAAGCCCACTCGCGACCTGGGAAGGTGAGAGATTCGTAAAGGCTCCTCTTTGAAGATAGAAGTGAGAATGCGAGCCTGGAAATGCCATTGCTTCTCTCCCATCCATGCATTTAAAACCCTAAATTACAAGTCTTTTAATAATCTAAAGAGATTTCAAAAAAGGAAACTTTTTGAAGACCAAATTTATCCACCACCCAGAAATCGTAAACCCTAATTCCCCAAAGTAACAAAGAGAACAACAATGGCGGTTTTACAAATACTTTTTATATACCCAGTAATCTCAAAGTCGGGTCCTTTCAGCTCTGGATTCAAGATCCAAATTTGATTTTAAGAACCCTAGAAAAGGAAAAGAAGCTAAATCTTGAGCTGAGATTTGAAATGAGGACAACAAGAAGCTAAAGTAGCTCCCTCCTACTGTTACAGTCTAGCAGAGAAAGCAAATCTAAAGACCAAAAAAAAACAAAGGAGGAGACTGAAGAAGAGAAAACGAGTGTGAGACGACGACGACCATTGTTTTCTATTTATATATTTCTTTAATTAATTTAGTTATTATATTTTTGTCAAAGATATATATATATTCAATTGTTTTTTTTTTTCTCCCACTTTTTAGAAATTTTTAATTGGTTTGTTTAAGAATATATTTTTAAAAAATGACTGAAAACGAAATTCATTGAGAATATATTCATTAATATTTAATGCTTTTCATGTATAGTTTATGAGCTAATCATATTCTTTCGAGTTACATTCTAAATCGGTGGCAACCAGAAAAATAGAATGTAGTGGACTTCTCCTAATTTGGACATTGGTAGGACTGGACAAAATATTTGAACGCAGTCAGATTAACAATTTGGTGACCATAAAGAAAGCTTTAATGAGATAATATGAAGAGTTAAAAATCTCCTTAAATAGCCTGAAAGTGGGGGTGGTTCTGTTACATTAACAATGTTAGAAGGAACTGAGAGATCTGTCTCAATCCTGAAATGTCTGTCTGGTTTAAACATTCCAAGAGAGAAATCTACAACAACAAAGATATGTACAGCACCCACAATCTGTATGGTGTTGCTGCTTCAAAGACTAAATAAAGGGTAGTGGGAGTAAATAGCAAAACACTAAATAATGTTTTTGTTTTTGAATCATCCACGAGTCAAGTCAATATCAGTGAGTAGGTTTCTGCTAGAGTCAAGTGATCTCCCTGAGCCTGAGCCTGAGCCTGAACCTGGCCATCCACTCATTCCTTGAGCTGAGAAGTTCTGTTGTGTCTGCTGACCCGTCGATGCTGCTGCAGCTTCTGGTGCACTACCCGGTGTGGTCTCTATTTCGCTATTGTTGTTCTCTTCCTTTGCTTCTTTTTCTTGCTTGACCGTCTTGTTATTGTTGTTATTAGACTTTGCACTTGCTCCGTATACAAAACTACAAGCCACCACCTCCAAAATAACAAACAGTTTTTTCAGTTAAGAGGCATATTGCATATGAAACTGGAATGTAATTAAATATTGAAAAGCTTTAATTGGTAGCATAAATTTAATGCTCAACAAACATAACCACAACCAATTATCTGCAACCAAAACCGAAATTCATAAACAAAACTGAAGGTTTTTCAAATCGATACCCAAAAAAAAAGCAAGTGGAGCAAAAAGGATTAGAATTTGGGTAAGAGATGATAAGCGTTCAAACTCTTACCACATGAAAATCATGAAATCGCAAGAGCTAAAATCTTGAAGAGGAGAGAAAGAAACAGCACAAACATATCAAAGGCTAACAGTCTTAGTTAGTTGTTTTTAGCATCACTTTTCAACCATTAATAAGAAGAATTCAAAATACCTGAACGAGGCTGGCTGCGATAAGACTGCCAATTCCACCACCAATAACACGACCTTCGGGACCAGAAAGAGAGACACTCAACCCGCCAGTTCGACTTTTGGATCCACCTTCGTCATTCACCAAATAAGATCCACCTAAACTTAGAATCTCAAAACGTCCCTAAGGAATAAAAAAAAGGATTATGTAAGACCTCTTTCAGGTTTTGTTTTTTTATTAACTGAATGAACGATTTTGGAACCTCGTATGTTAAGGTAGGTGTTGTTGTCGCAGGTTCACGCAGAGTGATTGAAGAAACTGTTCCAGCGCCTGACATTATACAAAGAGCCCGAGGTCTTTGTTGTGAAAATGACAAAACTTTCAAAACAATGTCCTGCAAGAAAAATAAAAGGAAATTGAAACAATGAAATGTGCATAAATCATTAAGATTGAAAGGAGTTTTGAGAGTTTACTTCTCCTGCTTCAACGCTGATCACATGAGGTGCAAAAGCAAGTCCAGCTGAATTTCTCATCAACTCACCTAAAGAAATTAAAGAGTTAAAAGTTTGCTACCACTCAAGGTTTCCTAGTGACTAATCACAGTATAATTGACCAATTACTTATCCCAACACAAATGGATCGGTCTAGTAACTCTCTCACAGCTTAGTACCTAACAATCAATGTTGAGTAGCAGTAACAACAGCGCTAAATCAATAACCTAATTTGGCCATAGAATCATCTAAAGCTTCTAGCATCTAAGCTCAGACCTAAAGATAAGACCCGTACATAGAAAAAAGCGGTGCCAAAGCTTACATATTATTTCTTCCACCCCTACTTATACCGTGTTGGCCAACCACATTCTAAAGACCAATTACTATCTCAGCTCACATTGTACCACACATGGATCAGTCAATTTAATACCTAAAAATCAATACTGAGTAGCAGTAACGACAAAGCTAAAGCAATAAAACCTAACTTAACCATAGAAGCATTTATAACTTCTAGCATTCATAAGATTCAACCTCATGTTCTTCAAGATTAGCCAACAAACAGAGCTAAAGCAACAACTTAATTTGACCAAGTAACAGAGAAAAAACTTGAGATCTCACCAACATTAGCTAAGCGTTGCTTCCTTCCAGTTCCAGGAGGTCGACCTCTGGCCCGTTTAGGTGCATTAGGATCAGACATTGAAGAAGAGTCCTTAGACTTATTACTAGAACAAGGCATTGGAGAAAGCCCTAAAGAGACTTGTCCATCAGGAGCATACTTCCTCGGCCGTCCTCGTTTCTTCTTAACCATCGGTGTCTCCGGCGGTGGCGGCTGCGGCTGCGAGAGAGGCGGCTGCACCGCCGCAGAGGAAGCCATCCCCATGTGAATGCTGTGTCCAAAATCAGAGTGCCTGTGCTCAGACATGGAGAAAGGAGGTCCTGGATTGGTAGCCTGAGGATGATGAATGTTAGGGTTCGACATTGGCCTCATTCCCGGAGGAGGCGGCGGCGCGTGAAGGCCACTCGCGACCTGGGAAGGTGAGAGATTTGTAAAGGCTCCTCTTTGAAGATAGTACTGAGAATGCGAGCCTGGGAATGCCATTGCTTCTCTTCCATCCATGCATTTAAAACCCTAAATTACAAATCTTTAAGAGAGAAGAGTAGAGATATAAAAAATAGGTTTAAAAAAAGGAAACTTACCCAGAAATCGTAAACCCTAGTTCTCCAACAACAACAATGGCAGTTTATTAGAGGGGATCAAAGTCGGGTTTTTTAAGCTGTGAGCTCAAGATCCAAATTGGTTTTCTATGAACCCTAGAAGATTAAAAAGCAGCTAAATTTCGACTTCACTTAGAACTCAACAAAAAGCAAAATTGCAGACAATAGACGAAAAGTAGCTTCTGCTACTGTTAAACTCTAGCAGAGAAAGTAAATCTCACCAAAAAAAAAAACTTAGATTTGATAGAGAAATCTAGGGTTTGTGAGAGGGAGAACACAATGTAGATCAGAGGAGAGACAAAGGAAGATGACAGAAGAGACAAATCAGGGAGAAGAGAAAAAAAAAAAGAAAGAGACAACAGATTTATAATTTTTGATTTTGTTCTTTTTTAATATTTTGTCAAGTACTTCAAAACTTTTGAATTGAGAGAGGCCTTCTCTATCTCTGAATGTTAGAAGACCGAAGAAGAGAAGGAGAGTGACGACCATTGTTTTATATTATTACTTTAATTAATTCATTTATTATTATTCAATGTTGTTAAAAAGATATATTCAATTCGTTTTTTGTTTTCTTCTCACTTTTTTCAGAATATTAATAAATTTTAGTTTGTTTAAGAATTCTTTTATTAAAAAGGATATGGACTTTCTTTGATGATTTATTACAAAATCTAATGTCTCCTTTAGATCTCTCTGACTGAAGACGAAATTTAAGTCATTGAGGGAGGCTATATTCATTAATATTTAATGTTTTTTCATGTATAAATTACTTGCTTTCCTCTCATTAAAATTATATGCTCAGAAACATCTAAGGAACTCTTTATTATTCTAAAATATAAATTACTTGATATTTTAATTATAATATAGATATAGCAATTGAAAAAAAAAATATAGATAACAAGAAAAAAATATTTAGATAACTTTCAAATTTTTGGTTGAATCAGATTTTACTAAACTGTTTTGGTCAACAAAATCTAATGCAATAAAAAAAAAATTGAAGTTATCTAAA
This sequence comes from Erysimum cheiri, assembly GCA_900406345.1. Classification (NCBI taxonomy): domain Eukaryota; kingdom Viridiplantae; phylum Streptophyta; class Magnoliopsida; order Brassicales; family Brassicaceae; genus Erysimum; species Erysimum cheiri. The sequence goes on along the minus strand of OVAQ01000214.1, from coordinate 12,147 downwards.
TATTTTTCATTGTTATCTATATATTTTTTTCCAACTACTATAATCTATATTGTGATATATTTATTATTTATATTATTTAAGAGTTTATCTAAGTTTTGAAGTTTGTTAGAAATAACTTATTAAATTTTAAAGTTTCATTGACTTGTCGTTTTTTTATTATATTTTTTTTTATATTAACACTAAAAAGGTATTTTTAAAACCTAGTTTTCAGTATTCTAAGGAAAAAAAAAAAATTATTGTACAAATTTTCGGTTTTGTGTATACTTTTGATTATTATTGATAAATATCTTTTTACTATTATTTCCATGATTTTACATCTTATATTATCTTTTTATTTATGAGATTTAACTTTGTGAGATTTTTAAATTGGAAATTACTATTAGATAAATAATGTCCACAAATCCGTTGATACTTTGACAAGAATAATGAAGCAAGACTCGTATGACTTGATTTCATATGTAATCTTAATCCAAATTCAGATGTTAAAAGAAAAAGAAAAACCTAGATCAAATTTTGTTTTTAAACAAAGCAACTTTTTAATAATCTTGATTATAGAAAGAGGTGTATGAGAGAGATGTGTTGTTGTTGACTAAAGATAGGAGAGAGAATATGACCCACTTGAAATGAGGCAAGAGGATTATCTCTCTCTCTCTCTCACATGTCTATTTCACTTTGCTATTTCTTTCTATGCTTCGGACAGTGAGCCCTCTCTCCTAACTTTATTTTTTTCCCATTTTTATATTCCCCTTTTTTATCTAAATTCTTTTTTATCTAATTTTCTTTTACAAATTTTGAAAGTAACATATACTGTATGTATGTATGTATATATTCACCTAATTTGAAAGTTTGTATGATGCATTTAATATCCGATGGCTAAAGAACCCGACCAAGACAAATCCAAATAGTCAAATTTTGGTGCTACATATGTTTTTTGTATTAATTAGATTTGTTTTGCTACTCCCAATTTCTGCATTAAAATAGTTTGTCCATAATCTTTGCACTAACTTGTTATTAAGTCAACAAAATCTTACACACTCACACAGCTTCAACACCCACATATATTTGACTTTTGACATTAAAATAAATACTTTTGACTTTCATTTCTTTCACTTTTTGTTTTTGCCAACTTTTCACCTAAATTAATGTGTNTTTTTTTTTTTTTTTTTTTTTTTTTACTTAGCAATTTTCATGAAAGATCACATAAATATTTGAGGCCGACCAGTACTGAACTTGAATTTTTTTCAATTGTTTTCCTCACATAAATAAATAGCCATAAAACATACACAGATTAGTCCATTTATCTTCATATAACATTTAATGATTTAAAAAAAACTAATATAAATAAGAAATGGACAGTGTAAATCATCACAATAAATGTAGTAGATTTTCAAAAATGGAAGAAGAGTGTTGAAGGAAGCTTTCAGCTTGAGGATGGTGTCTGAAAAGGTACAATAAGGCTCTGTTTCTATGAAAGTCCCTTAGTTAATACTTCACAACACATTATAAATGTACATATATAGAGAGATATGATGTATTATGATTGTGGGTCTGTGAAACATGATGTCATCAAAAGTGGGTCTCTCTCTGATTCTTGTAAGGAAAGTGATCTCAACTGTTGCTTTTTTTATTTTCCTTCTGATGTATTTGTGGGGATGGAGATATGATTCTCTTTACACATTTGTGGTCCGGACATTTTTGGTCCAATAGTTTCAAAAATTCTAATAGCTGCTGGTAGTTTGGTTTTGGACCTTTTGGTAGGTAGAGTTTGTTCGATTTTGAAATTTGAAAGATCTTAAAAGGGTTTTACTATTTAAAGGAAATCATGCAGTACTAAAATTTTAATAAAATTTACAAAAACAAAGGTAGACCATAAATTTTGAGATACAAATAATAACACAAGTAAGCCTTGCCTTTAAGATCTAAGCTGATATCTCCTCTATGTACATAGTTGTGATTAGAATTTATGTAGTACATAATAATCATCAAATTCAAGTTATAGATCCAATGATCCAGTTCAGAAAATAAAAGATCCAATAATCTGGATTATTAAGTCCAAAAACCTTTTATGTTAACTTCTCCATATTCCAATGGAAACATTACAAAAAGATTTGAGGAACCCCATCTAAAATTGAATAAATGAAATTGCTCTATATTTCAGACCCTCGAGAGACTATTACCTTGGTTCTTAAGTGAAAAACCAGGGAAGAATATGAACCTGAGGACTCTGTTTAGCTGTCCGTTTGATGCGTTTTCGATTTTTCCACTGTAAATCATCAATTGCGGCACCAGTTGCTACCGTTCTTGTCCGTCTCTGGTTCAGCAACGGTGTCTCTTGCTTCGTTGATCTGTTAATAGGGATCAGTCAAACAAATGGATTCAGAATAATGGGAAGAAGTGTAAAGTATCTCAATTCTCTTTTTGTGCGTCCGTTTAAGAACCCGCAAACATTTGTGGTTTAAGCTACTAAGCCTGACAGAAAAAACATAACAAGTAGCTTTTGCTGGTGACCTAAACTACTGAACGAAGCGAAGGGATTGAGGTTTCAAGAAAGTATGCTTTAGAACATATAAGATAGATGTGAATTAGAAGTGTGTAGCAATGTGGTTTAGAGTAAGCTTGTATGGCAAAGGAACAAACCGGGCGGGATCAATCTGTGGAGTGGATTCCGCCAGTGGACAGCAAGCGGAGCAGACATAAGCCTCAGTCCGCCAATGAAGTTTGAGACAATAGGTGTGATACCATTCACCACACTGACTACAAGAAACCATGGATCTTGAGTTGTATGGCTTTCGACAAATGCAGTGTAACATACTCCGAGCTCGTAAAGACTGCATCAATTGACCATGATGCAAACAGTATTAGATAACGGTAAGGTTATGCATTAAGTTTGTTAACGTTCATTTCATATTAACCTGAAGTTCCTGCTCTGCATAGACAGCTAAATTTTCACCCTCAGAAATAAGCTCGAAAACATCTTCCAAGGCAAGAGCACCTGAGTCTGTCACCACCTGCAGATAAAACCAATAGCTCTCGCTTTCGTTAAACATTCTAAGGATATTAAATGATTGACTAAGATACCATGTGTTGATTGATCAATTACTTTTCTAGCTCGTTTTGCCCACTCCAGTCCAGTGTCTTTTAACTCCATGAGTCTCTTGCCTAAGTAATACTCTTCGGGTAATATTTCCAGTGTTTGTCCCTATCAATAAGCAAATGACCGAAACTCATCAACCAGATCACTGTGGTGTCATAGTATTTATTGAAAATCCAAAGAGATGGATAATGCTTCAAGACCCAAAGGCATCTCAGTATGTGTAGGAAATTGACAGATTATCCGAACATACCTCTTCTAAGTGCTGCTGAATTTGCTGTAACGAGGGTTTTCCTACATTTTCTAGCAACTGCCATTTAAAAGATGCACGTAAGCATTTAAAAGGGGTACGTAACCACGCTAAGTGTCAAAACCAATTAAATTTCAAAATGTATTTGTACCTCAGAGGAAGGTGAGCTAGAGCTTAACGTGATGGTCTTACAACACCATCCGAGTTTTAGACTTGCAGCTCGAAGTTTGGGAAGTTCATCGAAATTGAGACCAAGGGACAGACCAGATTCTCTAGCGGAGTCCACTCTGGTTATCAAATCCATTATCTTTGGAAGGATATTACTATGCGTGCCATCATCTATCTTCTTCGCATTGTCCAACAAATCTTCAGTTTCTTGCAAGAGCTGATGACTATCACACTGCCAACTCTCGCAATTAAGTAACAATGTTTCAAGAATTCTTGGCTCTTGAAGCTGAACGTTGAGTGATCTAGACTGAGAAACTAGGTCCTGCGAAAAATTAAAGCATTGAATACTCCAAAAATCACATCAGTTACAAAAAATAAACAGAATCCAATATAGGCACATGAGGCAGACAAACCTTTAGTACAGGAAGTTCAAGAAGAGAACATGGAGATGATGCCATAGAGGAAGCGGCTGATAAAAAAGGCTCAGATTTCTGAAGCCATGTTTCAGCCGACGAAATTGTGTTCTCTATGCCCTTCAGAGAAGGCAAAACCGCATCAATGTTGATTGACGTCCTAGGAACAACATCTTTTGATGAATAAAAAGACTTAAGAAAAACTAAGCATGGGCTGAAGTAAAAAAGTTAACAAGCCTGAACAAATACATACCTTACGAGATCTTTAAGGTCATACATCTGAGTTTCACTAGCAAGGATACTGCTTGCTCTTTCCTCCCAACGCCATGCTCTTGACAAAATTCCCGAGATCTCAACAAATAAATCCTCCTCATCGATGTGTAGTCTGGAAATATAAAGTATTAGCATGAATATAGAAATGAAGTAGAATGCATATTACATATTCAATAATCAAATATTAGGGGACAACATACATTACAGCTTCCGAGAGCAGCTGCTCAATGAAATCCAGAGATCTTCTTGCAGCATAAACCTACATCAAAAATTTCCATGCATTTTTACATTCAATATCAAATGAAAACATTGTTGCCAATTCTATTCAGAATATCATGATAACTAACTGCTCGAGACGAATGAGAGATACATATTTAAGAATTTAAAGAAAGAGAAAACATTTACCATTCGAGCTTTTTCCCGACAAGATGCCTTCTTTAATTCAACCTCAACAAGAGGCAGTCCTTCAACTACTTCAGATACTGTGGTCAGATTTAAGCTATCAGCCTATCACTATGCATTACAACGCAAAAATAGGTGGAAACCAGATAAGTATAAAAGAAAGACCTTGAATGCCTAAGGATGCTCCATTTTGTAGAAGGGAACTCAGGTCATTGATTAGCTTTCGTTGGTCCTTGCCTTCACGGACATCAACCATTATATCATTAAAGCGTGAAATCCAAGACGCATTGTCAACATGGTACCGCCTCAGGATATTCAACTCAGGAATGTTAATGCTGAAACTATCAAATTCATGAAGCAACTCTTCCACATTCTGTGCAGAAAAAAAAAACAAATACTTCAGAAAGGTTCAACAAAAGTGCTTCTTTGTTAATCACACTGAAAGATACAGAACAAAAGTACAGCCAACCTTGAGAGAGCAAGAACCACTCAAAATTTTGTTACATTTATCACGGGCTGATTCCGATTTCTTAACCAAATTCAGAATCCCTTCCGTTTCTGGAAGTTCCACCTGAAGCTCCAATATCTATTAAGGAAAAAGAACAATTAGAACGCATGACCAAGATCATTTTCAGAATAAGGATAAATATAGCCACCTCTGACTTGAGCTTGAAAAGTTCATCCAATTCAATTCCTGGAGGTTTAGTATCTGCGAGATAGAGTCTTGACCTTTCAGCTAATATCTGAGGACACATGAGAAAGAGAGATTATTAAATTCAAGACAAGGCAAGAAATTTAAAATGCATATGTCTGTCACCATGGTCTACCTTTGCGGAAGAGATTTTCTTTGACAAGATCTTGTGTTTTCTTAGGGAGATTGGTGAACTGGAGACTTCAGAATGCAATAGCTCCAGCTGGGAAATCTAGAAACAAAACCAAGGAACATTACTTAGAATGCATACCATGAATGATTTTAAAAGTCAGACTGGACTGTCATGTAACTAAAAGACATTTTCCTCAAGACTATGTGGGGAAGTAATGGAGTTTGTAGTGGCATACAGTTGGGCTACTTGACAGAGCTGAATCGATTTTCTCCGACAATTTTCTAGCCTCTTCAGCATAGTCCTACACAGAAAGAGAAACGCGCTTACAAAGTGATAACATAATGGCAAACAGCGGTAACGATCTCAAGGAAAACTGGGACATTGCGGGTATATGGCTAACCTTTAGTTTCAGATAACCAGACTGAAAGCAAGGAACAGGGTTAACTCTCACCAACTCATCAACAGATTCCAGGTGAATTTTCTGTGAATCATTGTTGGCTTCACCTTCAACTTTTGAAAGACAGTCGCTAACAGCTTCAGCCCATATCTTTGCTTTGACCAAACTTTTTGTAACATCTCGTACCTGTGTGACATACATAGAAAATATTTTTTCCAGAATCTACCGAAAGACATAAATACAAAAACGTTCCAAACGGATACTCAAAACTCACACGGTCCATTTCTGATCCAGCCCAAAGAAACTGCTCTGCTTCCTTCAAAAGAGTGGCATATTCAACACTAGAAAAGGCATCGTCGAGAACCTTTGATGCTCGACGAAGCCAGTTGTCTGCTGGTCGGGCCTGACTCACTTGCATTCCCTCCTGCTAGTATGAGGAAAGACAGCAACGGTTTATATATTGTAATAAGATTCAAGTCCCAAGCATACAAAAATCTAGGTTGATACCTGTATAAACATCAAAATAAATGGGAAGACTCCTTATTTATTTAATACTAGATTTTATCTAATCCTTATATAGGAAAGGTAAGGTTGAAGAATGGCTATGCTACTGCTAATATAAAATCCAATAGCGAGAACAGGAAACGAGTTTCAGCAGTGTTATTTACAAACCAAAGTATAAACTTACCTTTTTGTTGAAAGCACTAGATCGTTTGGTGCCTGAACTCGGCCGTTGTGAGTTTTTGATTTCTTGTGTTTCAACTTCTTGTACCATCCCATCCAACTCGGCAAGGGTATAACGATATACAAGACGCAACTTCGTAGGTTCACATTCACAAAGGTGCTTCCAGTGCTGAATTCAAGATTATAAACACTTGGTAAATAGCAAAATCAAGAAACAAGAATCTTAAGAAAAAAATATGCACCTCAAGAACCTCAAAAGTTTCTATTTTGTAAAAAGAAAAGGCTAGCCTGCCTGAGGTGGATCGCTCTCTAATAAAGTTAGATATAATTATTTACCTCCAAGCATGCAAAAACAGATGGCCTGCAATTGCAGACGATAGCAGAAAGATGAAGAAACTGCTGGCAGATGATGCATGTTGGATCCTACATATACCGTTATAAAGAGTCCACACATCAGAGCCTTATCATATGCAAGCTAGAGTACCAAAACGTTAACATTGAAACCAACAATATCTGACTGCAGAAAGAAAAACCTCTTCGATGCCCACAGAATCAGGGCATTCAGGAACAAACATAGGAGAAGATCTCAAAATACCACTTTTCCAGAGCTGCTCTCTCCAGGTTTTTTCCTTACTGTATATTCTGAGCAATTCTTTCTTCAAATGTGTTGACCCTTCGCTATTGCAGCAGTTTTCCTATAAGAGAAGACAATTGAAACAATCAGGGAGGCTGCTCAGATATCCAGATTTGTTGCTTGAAGCTAGCATACACAATTGCACTAATAACCAATGATAAATTGACAGTGGTTCATCCCATCAACTAATAAAAGATGCCTCTTTATATCTCTAGTAGCCACTACTCATTTTATTAAGTGTAGGAATACTCAGTAATTCTATGGACTCATAAAAACAGTACAAGCTTGAAGCAGTGAGGTGGAGATATTGTCTCTCTTACCTTAGCTACCACGCAGAGAAGCTCTTCATGAGATATTACTGAAGGTTTCCGGTATAGCCGATACAGCTCCGCCCCAGAACCACCATAAGGTAGCCAATCAGCAGTGGCAAAGTTGACAGCCTCTGCACAATTTAAACCTGGAAGGAAAACAAATGCTAGTTTATCATAAACTGCACAATGACATTGGTAATTGAACTCCCTAATGCAATTAATCGAACACTTAACCAAAACTAATCACCTGACTACTGTAACTTAAATTAGAGTTGACGTACCAAAATTGAATCCAGCATGGAAGGATTTTGGAAATGTGATCACGAAGTTTCCTGGCTCCTAGCAGTGAGAAAAAGTAGAGGGAAATGTTGGAAAATTAAACCTGTAAAAGTTACTATTAATCACGAATAGCTTCCAAACTTATCAAACCTGTAATACTGTATAGACCGGGACTTTATTATCTTGTAAAACAGTAGGGCTCAACATGGTAACCAGTTGAAAGAGCAAATCTGGCTGAGCATCAAAGAGATCGGGAAGTGTTTTCCGCATGACCTACAGAAAAATCAAGCAGCGCAAGCACCTTAACTTTTCTTTTCGAAAATACGTATATAGTCTACGCCAGAACAATACATTCCAATGAAAAAGTTAGAACTTCTACTGGATGGTGAATAGCTAGAGCAAATATTAGGAGGCTTAGAACACAGATAAACAAAAAGACTAACCTTTTCAAAAGCACTAGAAGCATTGCCTGGAACACCATACCAACATTTTGCCTCTCCCCTGAAGTGTGAATCAAAATATCAATTAAAATGTTTCGTTATGAATTAGAGAGTTCCAGTTATTTTTTGAAACATCTTGTCCCTAAGACCATGACAAAATAAGGAACAGAGGAAGGGAAATTTGCGACTTCCAAGAATCGAAAATAACACAGTGCTCTATACGCTTCAAAAGCACGATGAGTTACAGTATAAAGAAACAAGATGACAATTAAAAGTACAGGTACATACCAGTGTAGATAATTCACGGAGTAAAAACAATGATCCTCAAAATGCCAACAAAAAGAAGAGAAGAGCATTCCAAGATATAGCCACGGCACTGTAACACCGTTAATGTTATGCCGAATGGCCTGAAGCATAGATCCTTTCAACTTAGGCATGTTATTGAGATTCCAGGGGCTACCACAATATTCATCCCATACATTTGCCTCAACTGATTCTGGTCTTTGGTCGCCTATTCGAGGAAAACCACTTCCATAAACAGAAGTATCCAAGTCATTACCATACATAACTTCAACTTCACCACCTGACCCTTCTACTATCTCCCAAAACTTTTTCTCTATCTGCGTCCTAGACACTGTTCCTGAACCAAACCATTTTCTTTTAGCACGATCAGCAATGCGCTTAAAATCTTCAAGCGATAAGCATTTACCGGGAACAAAGCCAAAAGTTTCTTCATCAGTGTTTAAACACTCGAGGCAATACCAGTTCCCAGGTGGGATATGCTTCAGTGGTGGCGAGAGACAATAAATATGCCAACCTTTATTACAACTATCACACAAAAGCATCACTTCACCGTGTTTGTCACTTTTACATTGCACACATGCTTGATCAACCCCTTCTTCATTTTCCACCTTGGGATTTTTTCCATCACCATTTCTTTTTCGTCTCTTCGAGCTACAGCGCCGAATCCTTTCAGTGGCATTGATTTTCCTTTTACAACTCTTTGACGCATCTGCATTCATCCGATTGTGATAACTCTCGAAATCATGCAAATGCTCTTTGTATAACTGACACAAAACATGCTTAGCACACTTTGAAATCTTCTCACCAGAGCTCATAAACTGATAAACTTCACCCCATTTTTTCCCTTTAACAACCTTCTCATAACCCCCAAACCGCTTCACCGCATTGAACAGCTTACACAAATCCAACTCCTCTCCTTCAAAAACAACTCTCTTCTTCAGCTTCTTACCTAAATGCTCCTCCAGAAACCTATTGTACTCCAACTGAAACGTCTTGGAATTACACGAAGCAGGACGAAACTGTAACCGATGAATCTCTTGCGTCTTTGTAGGAAACTTAACAGATTCCAAATCCAAACCAAAAGGAGGTTTCCAAGAATTAGGTGGAACAATCTTGCAAATACCATAAACCTCTGCCTCGGGCTTGATCTTGTATATATACTCTAACGGATCTTTAAATTCATCTTCAGTCGGATAATAAACAGGTCCTAAAGGAACATTGATGGATCCTCTAAGTTTCTGATCTAAAACCCTTTTCTCCACTGCCTTAACTCTACCTTTTCCCATTACCAAACACATCAACTAAAACCGCACAATCATTAACCTACGAATTAAAGATTGTATTAATTCAATTCAGATACGCCAAAGATCAAAAACCCTAGGAAAATAATAATTCAAGAACAGTGAGTGAAATTTTGCAATTCTAGGGTTTTAGCAATTTACCTTGAAAGAGAAACAAAACAGAGCTCGTGAAAAACTAGTTGTGGAGAAGATGAAGTGTCAAGAATGTTTTTGTTTGTGAAGATTTGGAAAAAAGATTTTTAATAAAAAGTCGTTTCTTTAAAAAGCTCTGTTAGTGAATTTCCAAAATTGGGTTTGGTTAGTAACGGAAATTACGGGATGGAGAGAGAAGAGGAAAAAGTTATTCACAGTTCGTGTCTATGAGGAGAGGACTTCGTGCCGGTTTAGTTTATAAGAACTGCTTGTCGTTTATGCTGATCAAAGAGGTACTACGTGTAGTTTCTCTTTCCTTGTATTGGGCTCACATTTTTAAGCGTTTGATGGTATGGCCCATACTAAACTTGCCCAAGCCCAAGGACTAAATATTAAGCTAAATTAATTTTCCGACAATAATAAGCTAAACTATTGTATTACGAATTTTTTTAATATAATTTGAAAAATATTCTGAACCTTTTAAGTCAAATAAATAGACTTAGTCTTTTTAAAGTTAAGATAAAATTTTATGGGTTATATATATGGTTTAGGTTTTAAAATTTGGATTTGAATGTTTAGATATATAGACTAGTATTTTTTAATTCAGAGAATTTTAGAATATTTTAAAATTATGATTAAAAAATGAGAATATTTAATAACTTTTAATATCTGTGGAAATTCGGAGTGATCTTAGAATTTTTAGTGTATAGTGATTTCATTAATGTCAATATATATCTCTCATTCAATATCAATTTTTGCACATTATTAGTCATGCTAATTCGCTCTATATCGTTTTAATTTGAGTAGATGTCCTCCAAGGGACCTCTCATTCAATGTTTTGTCTTTGCTATCTCAATCGATTAGATTGTAGAAAGTAAATTGCACATATCGTTTACGAGTTCCGCACATGTAATCGTGTGTACGGGCTCAGCAAGAGTCAACTGTGCATCATTTACTACATCTTTAGAAGTCCCTATCTCTCTATAACGCTATTGTTTCTCGATATACATGCAATTTATCCAGTCTTCTAAACCAACATTGTAATCGATTTTGAGCTAAACCGGAATGTAATCTTGAACCAAGTCACACAATATAACATTTTTTTAAAAAAAAAAAAAAGAGAGGAAAATTTGTGTATTTTCAACTTTTCAAGATGAGAAGAAAAAGGAAAGGAAATTGTTTCTCGGTACGATGGGATGGTCGGTGAAAAGGCGTTTCTACTGTTGGAAAAAAACAAAAATATGTTAGAGCGTTATGTCGGTGGCAAATTTTGATTAACTCATGTTTCCTTTTCCACGTTCACATTTCTCTATTTTCATATTATTATTATCATCTTTCAAACATTTCATTTCAATTACAAAAGATAAATGGTTACATAAATAACTACTATATGCGACAAGAGGGACACGTATGTGTAAATATAGTAATGAACCAACCAATTATATGAAATATCTATATACTACTTATAGCCAGCTATGGATCGATTAGATGGAATTGGAATATGGTACCAGTGTGTACTACGCAACGCGTCTTAATTATATATATATCACACCATGATCATTTTGATTAAATATGCTACTGAACAATGAAATGTAAGTATGTTAACAAGCTTATTGGTAACAAAGATTATTATTACTCAACGTAAGTATTTTTTTTTTTTTTTCAACCACACATTAATTAAAAAACTACCCCATAATTGAAGGTCTAATCAGGAGGATAAGAGTTTACAAAAGAAACTTCAGAAAATAAAACTCTAGATTAATGGGTTAGACAATCTGTCTGAGAATTACAAGAACGAGGGATATTAGAAATCGAGAATGAAGAAAAAGAGACACGGAGCATACCAAACTCGTCTAGTAGATTGGAAAAAGCGGACCACTCTTTAAGAGATTGCACCATCGAGCAGAGGCGGAGCTACGTTACGGTCAACAGGGGCAGATGCCACTGTCAAATTTTTAAAATTAAGAGTTAATTAGTGTCATTTTAATTTATGTCCCTGTTAAAAAAATATTTAATGCCCCCAATATTTTTATACTCATATTTTATTAAATACATATTTGGACTTTTGTGTAGAATTGAAAGCGTAATTCATTTTGTTAATATTTGAAGCCTATTTAGTTGTCAAAAATAATACTACAAGACTACAAGCCCAATTCATTTTAATTAGGTTTATCACATTACAAACTAAACGTGAGACTCTTTAACTTCTTTCTTTCAGATTTCTGTGTTTAGCCAAAATTTGTTT
>OVAQ01000213.1:0-42011 GCA_900406345.1 Erysimum cheiri | reverse complement strand
GCGTTTAGAAATTTTATCCAGATAAGGAAACGAACGGGGCCCAAAAAGCTAAAAACTTGGGTCTCTCTGTTATTTTGGTGACTCAGTTTAGCATATAATGCATCGCACTATTAACCCTTTTGGGAGTAATCCATGCATGGTGATTCACTTCTCACCATTCCCATTAATAAAAAAAAAAAAAAGACATCTAACAGTCTTTAAACTCAGATACTATTGGTTCACAGCCCTTATCCACAGGCTGGATCTGTTCCCTCTTCAGATTTCCCTGTTTGAAGCTAGTTTAATAGAGCAGCATCAACTAAACACATATTTTTACCTATGTGGTTTTTTTTTAATGTGAACCATGTAACTGCAAACTGTAGAGACCCTGTGAACCAATTTTCTTAAGGTGAAAATTAAAAGAGGAGTTGTTACACGAAAATACAAAGCTGTTCTAGTGTCACAATCAAATTGTTGACTATTTAAGTGACATATATATTCTTCCTGTGCAAGTTGTAGAAAGGTTAAAAACTTCACTTTTCTTGGCATTTCCGTGTAAATGGAATCCACACTCAACAAAAAAGCAACAGACAAGCTGTTATCAACTGTAAGAAGAACTTGTCTGTGTAAGGCAAATCTGAAAGGTGACTATGGAGATTTTCAAGAGAGTAAACATTTCCTTTTTCTTCTCATGAAAGAGAAAAGAAATAAAATAAATAGATTCAATGGATGCAGAACACTGTATGTCATATGTATCAAGACTATGTAACCACCGAGTCTTATCTGATTTATTAACAGAAAGAAAAGGAAATGAAGATGACTCATGGTAAGGAGCAAATAATAAGTAAAAGAAATGAAAAAAGATAGACAAGGTGAAGCAAAATCCTATGAAAAATAAGCTCATGTCTTCCTATTTTGGGCGTTAAGCTTTCATTTGGCAGCACCAACCAATGATTTAACAGAGACACTTCTCTAGCAGTATTTAATACAAGTATCATGAGACCATAAATGTAACTACAACTGGAAAACTCTTTGTTTACCTTCTTTAGGCAATTATCAACAGAGCACAAGGACAGACAGTGACTAGTAAACCAAGAATATAAAGAAAGAAAAGAGGGTTATAAACCCTCGTGGTTTCATTAGACTACATGGATCATAGAATGACCTGGAGTCCTTAGTGAACTTTGGAGATCTAGATTCAGCTTGATCCAATCCACTCCCATATCGGATTTGACTTGCCTTGTTCATAGAGGAGCTAGGTTCTATGCTACATAATCAAGTTGCCAAAGAAGTTACGAAAAAGAATAAAGAAAGATATATTACCATAGATTTCCACACAGTAAGAAAACAGCAGTGAAAAGTCTAATACATAAGTAAGCTATTCTATTGGGAGAAGAATTTGCACTTGCAAGGACACAAGGCACATATTCTACAAGCAGTCGGATCAAGGAAAAGCTAAGAACCCAGTTTAAGAGCATAACGATTATAAACAACGAAATTTAAATTCTTTTCTTTTCTTCTCTTCTTTTAGTACAGGAAGATTCCCAATGCCACTGGAACACAAATTCCTTATGTCTAATATCTGGGCAGCAAAGCTTTTGAATGCGCACACACCAATTGTTACATCGCTCCCTTCTACAACCAGATTCCTAATTACTAGCTAGATACCTCGGAACCCTAGCGTGAACTCGAAAACCTACAAAAACTCGTTATGAAGATGATTAAAGATTCCTAATTAGATCGAGATGCCTGATTGCTACTTCCATTGTGATTGTAAATTAAGGAATTTGCCACATTTCCAGATTCTTGTGGTTGTATACGTTTAGTATTAAAGGATTTGTTGTAAAACCGTAAATAATAAGATCAACGTTTAAATTAAGGACCAAAAAAAAAAAAAAAAAAAAATTTATCAATCACCAAGATTCGCAAACTCATTTATTTAAAATTAACTGTTAGTACTTTAGCTTATCTCTAAGTCTTGAAAACAAGAAGAAAAAGAGTATCAATCACATCTGCTTTTTGTGTCTTTGAGAGTTATGGTCTTCTTTGAGTTGGTAAGGATTGTCTGAAGGAGCAAACCAGAAACCCATTAGTATGATTAAGTGTAGACACAGTAGCAAACCCGAGGAGACTGGTGTTGATGGATACACGTTCCAACAGAGCTCGATACCGAGGAACAAGATCAAGCTTTGCCAGTCAAAAGAAAAAGAATAAAGACGGGTTAGGGTTTCGTAAATTTTCACTGTGTTTACGGGTAAAGAATATAGAAAATAATTTACCGTAGCCAAGTGGGAAACGGTGTTCTCCATAGCATATAAGGTAGCGAATAGAAGTACCTAATAAGATTATATGAGTATTGGGTTTGAGGCCAAGAATGTACAGAAAATTTAAGAAGTAATAGTTTTTTCAAGTTACCATGAGTAGAACTGGTAGTGCAGAGAGCGAGCACATACAATGCCGATAAAATTCCCAACAAACATGGTTGTCACAATATCTGCAAATCAGCCTGTAAGTATGGACATAGACGAATATATGCTAAAGCGACAGTAAAGCTTACGTTCTTTTGTAAGAATCCGTGAGGTTGTAACATCACTGAACGAGAGTGAAGATGGAAGCGTCAAGAAGAAATGCCTAGAACGCATGAAGCCTATAATCCCGCCTTCATGCCTACGAAAATCAACATATTCGTTACAAGTAATGCTAAAGACACAAGATATGGACTGTAGTGCCAGTACAAAACTGCTGCTGCTTTATGAGAACTTACTTGCACCATTTATAATTTGCAAACACTGCAAGGAGACAAAGATGAGCAAGGAGCAAGCATACTGCAAATTCTTTGGACACAAAAACTCGTTCTGGGACAAATTTGAAGTTAACGGACCTGTTGAGAGCTCAAACTAGAGTTAGATCTCAGAAGATATATTCAGATACCATCAGCATGTTTATTAGATATAGCGGGAGAGGAGAGAATGATACCAGAAGTGAATGAAAACACGTCCAAGATCAAAGGCATTGGCTATGTATGAAACCGGGTATGTTATCAGAAAGGGCATTCCCACGAGGATCTGTATAACCATTCATTGACCAGTTGAATGGTACTTCTTGCATAATCAAAATTATCATTCGCTGGATACTGCAACTCACCTATGTACATTGAATATTAGTTAACAAGTTTCCAGCATTCCATGGGGAAACAATACTACGCAGGAAAATTGGAAAATAAGGGGACTTTTAAGAGACAAAGTGAAACCTGAACAAGAGCTGCACCAGCTAACGCAGATACCACTCCAATTATATCCATGGCCTGTGAATAGTAAAACTTCACATATGAAGAATCAATGCTAGAAGAAAAATAAAGCAGATCCATAAACTAATTCTCTTCCTCGGACAGATATACCTTCAGTAGCAGAAGTAACAGAGGTGGAGCATACAAAAGTACATTCATCTTTATAGAAACAGCTCCGCTGTATAGAAAAAGGTATGCAGACTAGTCAGTCACAGGGATAGAGAAGAAAAAGATATTAACAGCAAAAGCAGCAATCTTACCTGAAAACAACCATCCCGAGATGCCATTTACGATAGAGAAAGAGAGCCATTGACGCATGTAGGAGAGTCATGGCAAAACAATCATTAAAGAGACGCAGAACAAAGATTGAATGTATTCTCTTGGATAAACATAGTAGACTTAGCACCCACCACGGCACCTGAAATACGTAAAGATACAAGGAGAAATATCATTCCTGAATTCACGAAGATCACTCCCATCATGAATGGACAAAAGAACACCAAAAGATTCTTTCATTCTCTGGGAAGGCGTCTATACTCATACTTGATGAAAAGAGATAAGAAATAAGGCCTTAATTATACCACATCAGTCTTCACATAGATGAAGAAGACGATCGCCAGATTGACAATGTAGAGAAGAGCAAAAAGAATCTGGAACATGTAAGAGACTAGAGTGAGATAAAAATTAAGCGATAGGTGACTCATAATTCCCCCGGAAAGAGAGCCAAATCCAAAATATAGGAAGAATCAAAGAGAGAGGCAATTCCAAGTACCTGAGCTGCGTAGACTTCCCCTCCAGTTAAGTTCTGCACCGCAGAGTAAACATAGAGGAAACCCGCCGGATAAACCAATGGCCCTGTGTCGCCTTTCAGGTTCCCATACTCTCTCTCGCCCTCGAGAAACCCACTAACCTGCCCCAATTTGAAAAATTCCAAAACTTTCACCAGTTAGGAGAAAGCGCAGTTGAGCATTGACTGAATCATCATCAGATTCAGAGGTTCCAACACGAACCTGTGACATGTAAGCATCCCAATCGATCTTCGTGTCTGTTGATAAAATGGCGAAACTAGGTTAAAACCATTTCAATGCACATTTCGAATCAAAAGTGGAGGAAAGTAGATCTCACATGGAACATAGGCGATAATAAGTGCGACGAGGATTGCATCAGCGAGAACTAGAGCGAATGCGAATGGTATTATAGGGTTTTTGAATAGATCGGTTCGATTCGTCTCCTGCCAGTTCCAACGGCCACGAGAAGCTCTCAAACTCGCCGGTGATGAGGCGCCCGCCATGGAAACAGAGCAAATCGCACCAGTGTCTACCCAACGCCGCGAAACAGACAACCACCACTTCCATAAGAGACTCTTTTAAATTTAATTAGCCCAGATTACACGAACCTATTGGGCTTATTGTCATAGTCGGTGTAAAGCCCAATTATGTTTTTTTTTTTAATAATTGAAAAATGTTAAGCGATAGATAAGGCATCGTAATCGTCCCAAACAAAAATGATGTATTGCATCAGACATAAGCATATAGAAAGCACGTGTCCACCCTTTTTCACAAAGTCGAATTAAATATACAAAAAAAACAATTAATTAGCATTCCACGTGTACACCTCTCGCGCCACGTGTCTCTCCACCACCAGAGCCTCGCCTTTTTGCTTCGTCTTTAAAAATATCATCAGTTCCTGATTATTCTGACTCTGACCAAGCTTCTTCTTCTCAATCTCTCCATCTCAAATCTCAATAATCTTGTTTCTTCGATCCTCTTTTGGACACTCTAATGGATTCTCAGGACATCAGGCACCGTGGCGGAGACGACAGAGACGCAGCAACGACGGCTATGGCCGAGACAGAGAGGAAAAACGCTCAAGACAATAAAGGAAAACGCGATCAAAAGAGGGCGATGGCCAAACGCGGTCTCAAATCGCTGACGGTAGCGGTGGCAGCTCCTGTGCTCGTGACGCTCTTCGCCACGTATTTCCTCGGCACAAGCGACGGCTACGGTAATCGAGCTCGGTCCTCGTCATGGATCCCACCTCTGTGGCTCCTACACGCCACGTGTCTCGCGTCGAGCGGTCTTATGGGGTTGGCTGCGTGGCTCGTATGGGTCGACGGTGGGTTCCACAAGAAGCCCAATGCTATGTATCTTTACTTGGCTCAGTTTATGCTTTGTTTGGTTTGGGATCCGGTTACGTTCGGGGTCGGGTCAGGATTAGCCGGGCTGGCGGTGTGGCTGGGCCAATCTGCGGCGTTATTCGGATGTTACAAGGCCTTTAATGAGATAAGTCCGGTCGCTGGGAATCTGGTAAAGCCGTGTTTGGCTTGGGCTGCGTTTGTAGCCGCTGTTAATGTAAAGCTTGCAATGGCGTGAGATCTGTAAACGCCACCATGTTGTAGAGTCGAAAAGCGTTTTATGAGTTTTTCTTGTGATATATATAATACATAAACATGTCAACTGCGATCCAATGTTCTGCTCGTTGTGGAGTAATAGACCTGAACACGATATACTTCTAGAGAAATAATGTGATGTTTACATCTATGTAAGTGGTTAGTTAAGCTGTGGTCATTTCAGTATTTTTGCTGAAATCAAACGGAGTTTCTTAAAAAGCCGATCATTTTATGTCTCCTAACCGAACCAACGGAGCTAACCCCAATTCCAAGTCGGCTGGTTTAAGTCTAGTTTGATATTTTTCGTAGATTGTACCAACAAGTGTTAAAATGCGGATCGGTTATAATGACAGACAAACTAACGAGCAAGTGTTTGTCACTGTGTTCTTTACATTTTGTCTCACATAATTGCAAAAAAAAAAAATATTGCTATGGGCCGTCTCGACAAAAAGAATATATATTTAATTTATATATCGTTAATGGGCCGTTGACATTGATTCTTTCGAAACCAATTATTCATGGACTTTTTTGTTAGAGGTAAAACTAAAATTAATATTTGGACTTAAGGATTAGGCCCAATAAATTTCAACACGCGACGACGTCATGTAAATTGTAGACTAGGGGGAGATTATAAAATGATAGCGAAGGAGAGAGAGGTCCTTGTGCTTTTGATCCACCCTCGAGTCTCGTGCCAACGGAATGGCCGTGCCTATCGTGCAAGAGCCTCGACCCATGCCTCGCCACGTGTTGAAACGGTCCATTAGCAATAAGACACCTGTCAACATGCTCTCACAGTCCAATCCCTTTCGCTTAAAGCTAAAAAAGGAGGAGCATGTCAGCAACATGCCACGTGGCTTTAGCAAATTCAAAACTCAGCCGTCCGGTCTTTTTAAAGACACAGAGGTTCGTATGCAACGGCCCCAAGTTTTCGATAATGGCTGAAGATGAAATAGTAGTCGAAGAAGAGCAAGAGGTAACTCCACCAACCTCTTCGTCTTCGCCTTCGTTAGTGGTGGAAGATGACGATGAGATGGAGCTCAAGCACTTGGAATTCATCCAAGTCGCGGCGGTTTACTTGGCGGTCTGTTTCTCGACGCTCTACGAGTTCGCTAAAGACAGCGCTGGTCCGCTCAGACTCGGCGTCGAGAACATCGAAGATTCCGCTCGAACCGTGCTTTCACCATTATACGACAAATTCCACGACGTTCCTTTCAAGCTTCTCCTCTTCGTCGATCGTAAGGTAAATCAACTCAATCCGATCCTTATATATATGTCCCTTCTTTTTCAATGGATAATGCGTGTGATTTGCTTGCTTTTCAGGTGGATGATGTGTTCTTCGATGTAGAGACATACGTTCCTTCTTTGGTCAAACAAGCTTCTAGCCAAGCGCTCACTGTGGCCACGGAAGTACAACGCGCCGGCGTTGTGGACACCACCAAGAGCATCGCTAGGAGCGTCCGGGAAAAGTACGAGCCAGTGGCGGAGCATTACGCAGCCACGCTGTGGCGGTTACTGAATCGAGTGCCGTTGTTTCCGGAAGTTGCACAGCTAGTGATCCCCACAGCGTTTTACTGGTCAGACAAGTACAACAATGTGGTTCGTTACTTCGGAGACAGAGACTACTACGTGGCAGAGTATTTACCGATGATTCCTATTGAGAAGATCTCTGATATTTTGGAACAAGATCAGTGTCGAGCCGACTACTTCCACTAATAACCTTCTCCTTTTGAGCATTACACATGTACTCTGCTTTTCTTTTTCTTTCTGCAATTGCCATTTCAAGATGTAATCTTTTATTCAGTATTTCATTCAAACAATTTGCCTTCTAGCAACACAAGAGACAACAGACATAAAGAAACTATCATCTTCGCAGAGAACGGTGTTCTTTTTTTAGTAAGGAGAGTGTCTGTTTTTCCTGCGGTTCCTTGGCGGCTTAACGACCAATTCACTTGAAGTCCAAGACCGGTTAATCTCAGTAGAATTCTCATCAGACTTCCAGCAACATAGCCGCCCATCTTCACCGCCGGTCCATCCAAATAACCCTGCAGCTCCGCCATACTCGCATGGCATCTGCACAACACTCCTTACTACATCTATGTGACCTCCACCAAGAATAGCTTCAGCGGGACCGATTGATCCAGGCCGTTTATAGTTCACTGGGAAATAACCGATAGTTCCTGCGCAGGTTCCACCGATCACCCATAAGTCTTCACCTCCTGGACAATGGCAATCAACAAAGTAATCAACCTGCAAAAGAGCAATGGGAAAGTCTGTTTTAACGACCATAAGGTTTTCTCGTTAGTGTTGATGTTTCAATAATGAGATTGTTACATTATCCTGCGTCCAACTATCAGATGCGAGTTCGCGAGCCTTCTCTAGGTTGAATTCACAACTTCCATCTTGCCAATTCCAAATACTAGAAAGGAGTAAACAAATAAGAGAGAGCGCAATTAGCAGACTAGAGTTGGATAGGAGTGTGTAAAAGAGTACCTTAGAGTTTCTATATGAGTGAGACACCAGAGCTTTTTATAGCAATCCCCAAGGAAACCTATTTTGCCAATTGAAGTTCCCACGTTGATCACCTAAAAATGCTCTCTCGTTTATAATGGATGCAGCGAAAGAAGGTTTTGATACATTAAACCTAAAGACTTACAGATTCCAGATGATCATCGTCATTGATATCACCTTCAGTGTTAAATAGACATATCAACCCATCCACGGAAGCTGACAGAAGCTTGTTGGAGCTGTTAGGAACAAAGTGTACCTGCAATTAAGAAGAACCACGCAACAGAGATAAGTAATAACAAAGTAGAGATACAAAAGACTAGAGTTGAGCAGAAACATCATGAAAGAGCAGACCTGAGTGACGTCGTCCATGTGGGATTCCTCTAAACAAGCAACCTGCTTTGAGTTTCTCCAGTCCCAGAGAAGAACCTGCACCATCACTTGAGATTGTGAAAAGCTGGAACACTAATAGAAACTAAGTCAAAATTGGATATTTTTTAGAGATAAGAAAGAGAATAAGAAGCGTAAACCTGCTCTTTGCATCCACCAGCCAAAAGATTATCTGCAGCACCTCCAAAGGAGAAGCTGAAAATCTCCTGAGCATTCCCAGCATCAATACACGAAACCTGAGAAACACCCCCACGACCAAAAAGCATCAGCATAAGATGAAATCAGATTGAAGGAATCGAATTTAAGAGGACCTGCTGGAAAGTTCGAGTGTCCCAAGATCTAATGGTTCCATCGGAGGAACAAGAGTGCAAAACGTGAAGAGAAGATGCCGAGTCGGAGGAAAACGCAATTTGATTGACGGTATCGGTGTGGCCCTTACATTGGCCGTAGTATTGACCAGTGACCGGCGAGTAAAGCTTCACGGTGTTGGTAGATAACGAAACCGCAATTGCTGTCCAATCGATTCTGTCACAAAAAACAGAGCATTGGTTATGGAGAAGAAACAGAGCAAGAGTAATCAGAGAAGAGAATCCTTACTTACTTGGGGACAATCTGGAAGACGTAGTCGGAGCCGAAGTTGGTCGGAATAGAGTTCTTGAGCCCAAATTTCTTAACATTTTGAGGCGAAGAAGAATCTGAAAGTTGAGGATTTTGCACCTCCACTACCATCTCCGAGGCTTCTTCTTCCATTGAAAGGGTTTAACGGTTTTAGGGTTTGTTTGTTTAACTCTAAACGGAGGATCACCACCTCTTCCTTCTCTCTCTCTCTCCAATTTTATCAATCTTATAGGTCAAACTGATAAGGCCTCTTGGCCCATTATTCTGACCCAACCTCACCGTCCATTGCGATTAGTCCATATTCAATATTGCAATTTCATTTTTGAGTGTGTGATATTTTGTAGTATTTTTTTCATACTAGTAGAAACTAGAGAATATAATTGTTGGTTTAATATTACTATTTATTACGAGCCCGATATTCAACTTAGCTCCCACTTCTCAACGCCACGAAATTCTTCCAACTGGCAGTTTCATCAAAAACAAGAGAACAAAGCGAATCTTCTCACTCAGCGGAAAATAACTCGGTCGCCATGTATTGGACATTTATTTATTTTTTTGGCAATATACATATTCTCAAATTTCTAAAGTTTTCCATAGATTTTTTTGTTTTAGAATTGTCAGTGTTATCAACACACGTATCGTTTTAATTAATACTAGATTAATAATAGAAAAGGACAAGCAAAAGTATACCGGCTAGAAACAATAACGATTATTAAAATGTGCAAAATCAAAAAGTTCGTAAAAGTAAGTGAGCGGACACAATGATAAAAGCATATAGAAAGCCACGTGATGGCAGCAAAGTGCCAAACAGATTTGGCAGTTACAATTTACAACCACATTATTAATAATATGACTGATATTGAAAGTTATGGAGATCCTTTTCTAATCGCTCGCTATGTTCGTTCGGTCGATTTGATCGGATCTCAGATGTAAAGGTCTGTTGACTTTACTACATACATTATAATATTACCACTAATAACAGGTAACATGCGATACTTAATTCTATGTTGACCTTTTTTTCTTTCCCGATAAGATCATATGTGAATCATAGAGTTTGAAGTTAAAGAAAACTAGATCATATGTGAATCATAGAGTTTGAAGTTAAAGAAAACTAACAAATTAATAGTAGTAACCAAAACTGCAGGGATCGAAATATTCGCATGGAGAGAGAGAAGCAACAAGCACGTAGTCTGCAAATATGACAAGACACCCTCTGTTTCGAAAATGACTTTCCCACTCACCTAAAATTACACCTAACTATATTAATGGGTATGGGTTGTAACATGTAATCATGACTAGCCTTTTTTCGGAAGGATCGGCAAACAAACATAAAAGTCCCTTTATATTGTGAAGTAGAAAATAGATTATATTCATACTTACGTCTCATCTTTTTAGGCTTCGAATAGTGATAGAACCATATCGCAAAATCGTATCACAAAAATAATAAAAATATCTACATATATATTTTGGTTATTTATTAGAACGGCACCTCACATTACCAGTCGGAGCCTATGTACAACGTATCTAAATTATGACAAACAAAGCAAGTACAACCAGACTCACCATTTTACATTTATGTGTATTTACTATTTTTTGCATTTATAATTATGGTGGTCACAAAGTTGTTGAGTTGTTAGCATTTAAGGAGAAACTTANTTAACCCAAAAAAAAAAAAAAAAAAAAAAAAATGAAATCCCAAACCCTACAATTTATAGGAATTAGGCTAATGACTGGCCAGTTATGGTTCAAATGTTCACAAAAAAAAAATAACTTTACATATTACAACAACACTTTTTATAGTATATGAGAGTACTAATCATTCGATTATATGAGTCCAATAATTGTTCGAAGAGTAGACCCCTTGTTTGTCATATTACAAAAGGTCTTGCAGCTACAGTTTCTTTTTTTACTAACTTTACATATTACAAAACCACTTTTTATATGAGAGTACTAATCATTCGATTATATGGGTCCAATAATAGAGTTTTCCACCTCGAGTTGAGGTTAGTAAATACTATTCTATTGTTTGTCATTTATTTTTATTTTTTGTTCTGGGAAAAAACCATTTCATTAAGTGATCTGCTGGGACCCCTTGTTTGTATTTCTGCATCAATTCAGGATCTCAATTCGAGGATGGAAGGCAAGTCTCGCACGACCCTTTAATTGTTTAATTGAAGTAATCTACTATATTAATTCGATTTTCTCAAGAGAATTAGAAGATAATGTTCATAGTAGGATGTAGTAATAAGTTTATGAGATCCGTATCTTGAGATATTTTGTTCCAATGAATTTGTATTTCCTTGACAGATGTCAAAGTAAAACAAACTTATTAGCCAACGCATATTTTGGGTAAATTGGTCAAGGTCGTGGGTACGCATACGCACGTCACTTTGTGACTGAAGCATTTGAACTTGCATAAATAGTTTTATTTCCAATGGCTAAGGAATTATCATCATGTATATAATCAGACATTGAACAACTTTGAGTTTAAAGTAATTAATTTTATGGAAAAAGTAATTGGTCTCTCTATATATTAGTGCAAAATAATTGGGCATAAATTTCTGTAATTTTGGCCTAAATTGTTTACGTATAAAATGATTTTAGTTTATTAAACTCTGTGGTAAAAGCTGCTAACAAACAATTTCACTATTGTACGACAAAAATTGTTCAACGCACGTTGTAATAGAAAATTGTTGAAAATTAAAAATTGTAATGTAATACTAGTATTTGTTTGTAGGGATTTTTGGTTTTGGACAGTAGTGACTAGTGTGTGGGTTGCTTTTATATATGGTTCAGGTGGCACGAAAAGTAAACCAAACCGGAAAAGATAAATCAGAGGAATTTTTCTCTTCCTCTCCTCCTCCTGCAAAAATGTGGTGGCTTTCTTCTTCTTCTTCTTCGTGGCTCTCCTGTTCATCTTCGGCGGCTTTAGACCCCACATCATCAGTTCCAGTAGCAATCCAATGGCTGAGATTTGTTCTGCTCTCTCCATGCCCTCAACGTGCTCTCTTCTCCGCCGTTGACTTTCTATTCCTCGTTTGCTTCGCTCTTCACAAACTCTTTTCTTCTTCTTCTTTCGAAATCAACGGAAACGCCGAGGCTAGGAAACCTCTACTCGGGAATGGTGGAAGAATCCAAACCAGAACAACCGCCTGGTTCAAAACGACGGTCGCAGTCACCGTTCTATTGTCGTTTTGCTCCGTCGTGCTCTGCGTTTTGGCCTTCACTGGGACTCAGGGACCATGGAACCTCGTAGACCCGCTCTTTTGGCTTATCCACGCCGTCACTCACGTCGTCATCGGGGTTATCGTCCTCCACGAGAAGAGATTCGCTGCTCTGAATCATCCCTTATCTCTAAGAGTCTACTGGATTTCAAATTTCTTCCTCACAGCCCTCTTCGCCGTCTCCGGTATTTTCCATTTTCTCTCCGACGACGCCGCCGCCGCGAGTCTGAGAGCAGAAGACGTCGCTTCCTTCTTCTCCTTCCCGTTATCC
Source organism: Erysimum cheiri (assembly GCA_900406345.1). NCBI lineage: Eukaryota > Viridiplantae > Streptophyta > Magnoliopsida > Brassicales > Brassicaceae > Erysimum > Erysimum cheiri. The sequence continues at coordinate 29,349 of OVAQ01000213.1, read as the reverse complement.
GCCTTTCTGCTCATCGCCTCTCTCAGGGGAATCACCGGCCTCGTCAACAGTCCTACGGAACCTTCCGACGCCGTTTCGGAGAAATTGAACGACGTCACTCTCTACGCATCCGCTTCGGCTTTCTCCAAGACCTTCTGGTTATGGATCAATCCTTTATTGACCAAAGGCTACAAATCTCCATTGACGCTCGAACAAGTCCCGACGCTCTCTCCAGAGCACAAAGCAGAGAGACTCGCGCTTCTCTTCGAATCTAGCTGGCCCAAACCGTCGGAGGATTCGAGCCACCCTGTCCGTACGACTCTAATCAGATGTTTCTGGAAGGAGATCCTCTTCACGGCGATCCTAGCCATCGTCCGTCTCGGCGTCATGTACGTTGGTCCCGTTCTCATCCAGAGCTTCGTCGATTTCACCTCCGGCAAGAGATCCTCACCCTGGCAGGGTTATTACCTCGTCCTCATCCTCCTCGTCGCGAAATTCGTGGAGGTCTTGTCAACGCATCAATTCAACTTCCATTCCCAGAAGCTTGGGATGCTTATAAGGTCAACTCTAATCACTGCACTCTACAAGAAAGGTTTAAAGCTCACAGGCTCAGCGCGTCAGAACCACGGCGTTGGGCAAATCGTGAATTACATGGCCGTAGACGCACAACAGCTCTCTGACATGATGCTTCAGCTCCACGCAATCTGGCTCATGCCTTTGCAAGTGACTGTTGCGCTAGTGCTTCTTTACGGAAGCTTAGGCGCCTCTGTAGTGACTGCGGTTATTGGATTGACTGGAGTCTTCGTTTTCATTCTCGTTGGGACTAACAGAAACAACAGATTCCAATTCAGTTTGATGGGAGACCGAGATTCTCGGATGAAGGCTACCAACGAGATGCTCAACTACATGCGAGTGATCAAGTTTCAAGCTTGGGAGAATCATTTCAATAAGAGGATCCTCAAATTTAGGGACATGGAGGTTGGTTGGCTCTCCAAGTTTCTCTACTCGATAGCCGGCAACATCATTGTCCTCTTTAGCACGCCATTGCTTATCTCTGCCGTCACCTTCGCCACCGCTCTTGCCTTGGGAGTCAAGCTTGATGCTGGAACTGTGTTCACCACCACGAGCATTTTCAAGATCCTACAAGAACCCATCAGGACTTTTCCTCAGTCTATGATATCTCTCTCGCAGGCAATGATTTCTCTGGGGAGACTGGACTCATACATGATGAGCAGAGAGCTATCGGTAGACGCCCCGGAGAGAAAATTGGGTTGTGATGGAAGTACCGCCGTGGAGGTTAGAGATGGAAGTTTTAGTTGGGATGATGAGGACAACGTACCTGCACTCAAAGACATCAACTTTAAGGTTAAGAAAGGAGAGCTCACTGCGATAGTTGGAACCGTTGGTTCAGGGAAATCTTCCTTGCTGGCTTCGGTTCTTGGGGAAATGTACAGAATCTCAGGCCAGGTACTATTTCTTTTGTTATAGTAGTTTATATATACAAAGAATTAACACCCGGAATATTGATTGACTCAAAACTAGTTGATTTGTAGGTGAGGGTTTGTGGGAGCACAGGTTATGTAGCACAAACATCATGGATCCAAAACGGGACGATTCAAGATAACATCTTGTTTGGTCTTCCCATGGTTAGAGAGAAGTATAACAAAGTTCTCAATGTCTGTTGTCTTGACAAAGACCTACAAATGATGGAGTTTGGGGATCAGACTGAGATTGGAGAACGCGGAATCAACCTCAGCGGAGGGCAGAAGCAGCGTATACAGCTCGCTCGTGCGGTCTATCAGGAACGCGATGTGTACTTGCTCGACGATGTTTTTAGTGCTGTGGATGCTCATACCGGTTCAGATATATTTAAGGTAACAAGGGACAGAAACAAATCTTGATGTATCAATTCCCTTTAAAGTGCAACAGAAGTTGATTCGTGTATATTGTGATGTGTTTGCAGAAATGTGTAAGAGGAGCTCTTAAAGGCAAGACTGTATTGCTCGTAACCCATCAAGTGGATTTCTTGCACAACGTCGATTGCATCTTGGTAGAATAAATGATTAAGACTTTTATATGATGAAAATCCAAGAAACTCGAACTTGTGCTTATGAGATAGATTTCAGGTGATGCGGGAGGGAAGGATTGTCGAATCAGGAAGATATGACGAATTAGTGAACTCCGGGTTGGATTTTGGGGAACTTGTGGCTGCTCATGAGACATCAATGGAGCTGGTTGAAGCCGGTGCAGACTCTGCATCAACAGCAGCAGCAATGGCGATATCCCCAAAAACACCAACGTCTCCAAGTGCAAGCTCTCCAAGAACTTCCATGGAGTCTCCTCACTTAAGTGATCTGAACGATGAGCACATCAAGTCATTTCTCAGCGCTCACAACGTAGAAGATGGCTCGAAGCTCATCAAAGAAGAAGAAAGGGAAACCGGACAGGTCAACCTGCAAGTTTACAAACAGTACTGCACGGAGGCCTATGGCTGGTGGGGAATTGTGCTTGTGGTGTTCTTCTCTCTGACGTGGCAAGGTTCTCTAATGGCCAGCGATTACTGGCTTGCATACGAAACATCAGCGAAGAATGCAATATCATTTGATGCTTCTGTTTTCATTCGAGTATACATCATTATTGCTCTTGTATCCATTGTTTTAATTAGCCTCCGGTCATATTACGTCACCCACTTGGGACTCAAGACTGCTCAGATCTTTTTCCGACAGATTCTTAATAGTATCTTACATGCTCCCATGTCGTTTTTCGACACCACGCCATCGGGAAGAATTCTGAGTCGGGTAAGACTGTTTTCACCCTTTTAGTCCATTTACATACAGATTTTAGCAGAGATGTTTAAGAGTTTTCTCTTTCCAATTTTGCAGGCATCAACTGATCAGACCAATGTCGATATCTTCATTCCATTCATGCTGGGACTTGTGGTCTCAATGTACACCACTCTGCTGAGTATTTTCATAGTGACTTGCCAGTACGCTTGGCCAACTGTATTCTTTGTGATTCCTCTTGGATGGCTCAACATCTGGTACCGGGTAGGCATCTCTTTGATTCTATGTTCCGATGTTTGTTCTTTGATGTATGATGTTCTAAACGTCACTTTTCTTTTGATCTTCAGAACTATTATCTCGCTTCTTCCCGTGAATTAACACGCTTGGACTCAATCACTAAGGCCCCCGTCATCCACCATTTCTCAGAGAGTATAGCCGGAGTAATGACAATCCGATCATTCAGGAAGCAAAAGTTGTTTATGCAAGAGAATGTGAAGCGTGTCAACGCCAATCTCAGGATGGACTTTCACAACAATGGCTCCAACGAATGGCTCGGGTTTCGACTAGAGCTGATTGGAAGTTGGGTGCTCTGCATCTCGGCTTTGTGTATGGTATTGTTACCCAGCAACGTTATTAGACCAGGTAGGGATCACTAGACCCCCAGTTTTAGTTGATATCACTATTCTCCTTTGAGACAATCAATCATGGACATTCTTCTTGCAGAGAATGTAGGCTTGTCCCTTTCGTACGGTCTGTCCCTGAACTCGGTTTTGTTCTGGACCATATACATGAGCTGTTTTGTTGAGAACAAGATGGTTTCTATTGAAAGGATCAAACAGTTCACTGATATTCCCTCTGAATCCGAGTGGGAGAGCAAAGAAAACCTTCCACCTTCGAATTGGCCCTTCCATGGCAATGTACGTCTCCAAGACCTCAAGGTGAGTTAAAAGAAACCAAAACAGCTTCGTGATTTTGTGAGGGATGTGTGTGTGTGTTCAATTTTTTGAAGGATATGTGTGTAAACAACAGGTGCGCTACAGACCGAACACTCCACTTGTGCTCAAGGGAATTACTCTAGACATCAAAGGAGGTGAGAAGGTTGGTGTGGTTGGACGAACGGGAAGCGGGAAGTCTACTTTGATCCAAGTCCTGTTCAGGCTTGTAGAACCTTCAGGAGGGAAGATAATCATAGACGGGATTGATATCAGCACTCTAGGGCTACATGATCTCAGGTCAAGATTCGGAATCATCCCGCAAGAACCTGTCCTCTTCGAGGGAACAGTGAGGAGCAACATCGACCCAACAGCGCAATACTCTGACGAAGAAATCTGGAAGGTGATGATAAATCCTATTTTGGCTCTTCATCTTCTAGGCTGTAACCATTATGCATATAACAACATATTTTGTCTTTCTAATTCAGAGCCTCGAACGATGCCAACTCAAGGATGTTGTTGCTACCAAGCCTGAGAAGCTTGATTCTTTGGGTGAGTTTGATTGATCATCTCTATACATTTTCCTCAATAATGGAGTTTAATCTATGTTTATAGAATCCTAGAAATAATATACTCTACTGATTGACTGGAACAGTGGTTGATAGTGGGGAGAACTGGAGCGTAGGCCAGAGGCAGCTTCTATGTTTAGGCAGGGTTATGTTGAAACGCAGCAGACTTCTCTTCCTAGACGAAGCAACTGCATCCGTTGATTCCCAGACCGATGCCGTGATTCAGAAGATCATCAGGGAAGACTTTGCTTCTTGCACCATAATCAGCATCGCCCACCGGATTCCTACAGTGATGGACGGTGATCGAGTCTTGGTCATTGATGGTGGTAAGATAATCAACTTAATTGTTGTACATGTTTTTCTTTCTATTACAGAAATTCAGAATTGTGAATTATGGAATTTGATGAAACACACAGGAAAAGCCAAAGAGTTCGATAGCCCGGCTCGTTTACTGGAGAGGCAGTCTCTATTTGCAGCGCTAGTGCAAGAGTACGCTCTCCGATCTGACGGAATATGAAAACTTTTTTACGTTTAGGGTTACTTTCAAAACCTTCGACATGCCAAGATTATTTCCTGTGTTAAACAAAATTGCTGTAATCACGTTTTAATTCATTGCAATTTTCTTGAGTCAACTCTTCATTGTCCACCAACACGTGAGTTTTGTTATTTTCTAAGCTAATTTTGCTTTGTGAGTTCTGATTGTTTAGAAAGCCAAGGTTCTTCAAAAGAAAGACGTGTTCTCCGTTTTGCCTATTGTGAATCCTTATTACATACTCCTTTCGGGAATTAGTTTTAATTGACTTTGATATAAAATTTCCCCGTATACCAATATTATTTTGTTGTTGTCTGTAATTTCTAAAATATTCCAGATTAGTATAAGATTTCTAAAACTTCACCAAAAAAAAAAAAAAAAAGACTTGTAAAAACGTAAGAGACACACACACCAGTCTGTAAAACAAAATGCTTTACCCTAAAATATGTATTCGCCTAAAATCATTTACACAAAAAAATTTAACACTCTTTTTGTTTAATTTAATGTACTCTATACTAGCACTACACTTCTATTTTAACACGAATCATGCAATCTTTATCACAACGAGAGATACATTTTTCAATTAATATGCAATCAATTAAAACCATAAAAATCATATATTTTCTCTCCAAAATTCGATCAAGATTCTTGTATGAGTAAAAAGCATGCACAACTAATTCACCGAGATTTGGCAACATACCTAATTCTCAATTTTTTTTTTTACTTAAGTAATTCTATTACGAGACTTTGCATAATCGGATTAATTAACACGACGCCAAACTCCTTAACTTATCACTAACGAGTTCCTAGCTAACACAAAGACTCGAGATCAATACCATCGTGTGGATTCATCAACTGCAGACAACATCACGAAGGTTTGCCTCACGACCGACCACCCTTGTTGATGGACTCAGCATTTGGTTTGCCTCACGACAATAAACTTAAGCTCTCTGTTTTGGCTTTGTCTTAATTCTATTTATTTTCTAAAAACATTCTGAAAATTAATGGATGTATATAATGTAACAAAGGTTTTTGTTTGAATATAATTTTATATTCATCCAAAAAAAAAAAACAAATTTTGACATTTGTGTAAAGGCCTCGTTATGATTAATATATGTACCTTTTAAGACTTTAAGTTTTAACAATAATAATATATCAAAAATCTGTTGAAGGCACACATTTTCTTTCTCAATCCCATTAGCCAAAATTTTTGGCTCTCTCTCTAAAACAGCCAACCAAACCTTAAATAACATGATCATTTTATAAGTATATCTTAGTCCTGTCCACAACTCTAAATGCACATAATGTCTAGAATATGAAACATTTAAATGACTATATATATCTAACCATAAGTGATTTATTGTCCTTTATTTACGTGATTCATTTTTTCAAGCAAACTAGCGTCATCATTATCAACATACGAGCACTTGACGGAAAAAGAATAATGTGAGATCTCATATCGTTTAACGATCTTAAAGAGAGGTAGCCACTTCTAAGACTCTTGGAACTCGAGTTAATTGCTCTCTCACTTGTGGGAGATCAAAGACGTACGACCCAAATCTTATCCAATCCTTTTGTTTCCATCACCAGGTAGTTAAAATCTTAAAATGATATAATATCCCGGGTGATATAAAAAACAGTAATATAAAAAATGCATTAAATTATATTCAAGTGTAATTAGTTTTACTAGTTAGAAGAAATTTGTTTTGAGATAATATAAGAGACACAAATTCGAGCACATAACGATTCAAATTTTGTAGAAGTTTTACATATATTATCAAAAGCGAGTTTCATATATATATAACATGACTACAGAAAATTTAGCATATAGTATGATTTATTCTAGTTAAATCTTTTCGTTGTTGACAAAAAAAAAAAGTTATATTTTTTTTTTCAGTTTTGTCTTATATTCTTAACGTCGATACCTATATTTATGATTCATTATATGCCAACATTAATAACATTAAACTTAAGATTACTATACCAACATTAATAACCGTAACACATTTGCTTGATCAAAAGTTGAAAGGGTTTTTTTTATATATATATAAAAAAAGTTTAATACTTTAATGGTCAGAGTATTTATGTAAAACTTTCNTTTTTTTTTTTTTTAATTAAAAAAAAAAAAAAAAAAAAAAACTTTCTTTATGTGGATGGTCCAGGGATCTAGGGTTAATAAAAATCAATATAAGAACCAGTGAGAACTGGTCTGCATTTATGGACCACTAGCTTAACTACTCATTTATTTTTGTATTTCTTTTAATTTATAGTACTAATCTACTGTTCATAAAGTGAATAACCAAAATAGTAAATCTGTATCGACATAAAGATTTAAAACTGATTAGTTTTATAGAAACAATACCGAAGTAGTAAATTTATATCTACATGATAGTATTAATTTGTACGGAATTGGATTTTGGGGCTGATTAGTTAATGCTAATAATCTAAATGCAAATGCCAATAATGATGACTTTTCTCTAATACTTTAAAACCAAAAGTTAATTGTATTAACTGAATAAGAATTCCACAAAGTAGGAAACTAGAACTTAATTTTCTTACTGTAGAGGGCTAGTCAAGAGCTCGAATATATATTCTCAAATCTCACTGTCACAAGAAGACATCTACAAACTTGATTTTGCTCTTCATGATTGACGGTTTAAAAACTAAGATGTAGAGAAGAAAAACCCATCCCAATTAATGGACATCGATATATATCCACTTTCTGAATTCAAAGACCATAATAATTAATCAGCAAAGGATATGAATGATAAAAAAATCACGATAAGAATGAAGAAAATGATCAGGACGAATTAACACAGATTTGCCCACTGCCTCAAACCACATACATGTTATATATGTTTATTTATATATGAAATGATAAAGAAGGTGGTCGGTCGGAGAATCAAACAAGATGACATATATCGAAGGGGAAATCAAACAATCTATTACCGATCCGGCGAGGATTTAGGTCCTCCTTTGCCTTGATGATTAGCTTTCTCACCTTCAATGACTCGGTAACGATGTAAGTACTTGTTGAGCTGGCCGGCGTAATCATCAAACCCTAGATTTGCCATGGCCCAACAGATATCGTCTCCATTAACGGTCTTTCTCTTCTCCTTGTGGCATTTATCGGATGCTTCTCCGGTGACGAAGCTGATGAACTCGGAGACACATTCTTGCATAGTCTCTTTTGCTTCTTTAGAGATCTTTGCGTTTGGTGGGAGAATGTTCTTCATGATCCTTCCTACGTTTGCTATCGGAAGTAGCCTGTCTTGTTCTTTTATCATCATGTTTTCTTCATCTTGTTGTTGATCCTCCACCACTAAGCCATGATTTTGATGACGAGATGAGGTACTGCCCGCAAAGTTATAGTTCTGGAACCAAGGATAATTCCCCGCCATCAAAGCAGAGGACAAATCTAATTTTTCTTTTTTTGGTATAAATTATAACAATGATTGATACTGAGATTTCGAAACGAAAATATGTAATTCGCCAAACTCTCTCTATGGCACGAAAAGAAAAGGAAGGAGAGGTTAATTTTACATAATGTTTTAATGTATAAATCTGAAAAATTAATATTCGTTTTGACAGAGATTTGTGTGTTAAATTAGCTTTATATAATAAGTAGACAAGTGAGCTAAGGAGTATCTATGTTTGGTCATAGATGGTGATGACGTGTCATACAACCAATGAGAGAGGTCTAGGTCACTAAGCCTCACTGGGGAGACAATGTGGCAGGTCGAGCTAATTTGTCTTTTTATTTAATTTTCTACTAATTAATTTCTCCTAAACCCTTTACGGTTAAACGTTTTAGAATTGAGGTTCCTTTGTAATATACTCCTTCCCTTTTAGTTTTTCTTTTGATTATGTGTTGCAAAATAGTTTTTAAATTTGTAAAAAAATATAACACATCATGGACATTCCACTTCCTTTCGTTTGTAAGGTTAAAAAAACAAAAAACAAAAAACTATTTCTGTGATATCATCACATCTAATTTGCTATCGAGAAATTGATAAGCTGTAAATCTCGGCGTTACTTTGCTCGGGTAATTAATAGTCTCAACAAAAACAAGGTGAAAATAGTTTTGGGTGGATGTATGTTATTCTAGAAAGGAAAGTGCATGGTTTGGAGTTAATTTGGTCTTTTTAATTATTACAGTCAACACGCATAAATTAGATAGTACTACTAGTTTCGGTCCTTCTAACTTCTCAAACTTCTAAAATCACATATTAATACAGATTTCCTTTCATCGTCAGTGTTCTCAACTCTTTCCAATATGTACCTACGAATTATCTTTTGATTTTTCTTCTTTCTATTCTTACCTAGGATCAAATTCAAACGTATCAACTTTTTGTAAATCAGTAATTCGTGATTTTGTTTAAATGCACAATGCTGAAATACTATTTTTTATAAACTAAAATTTTTATATACTAAATTAATTGAACTCATATTAAACTGAATATTCCAAATTAAACACCATTAGTATTGTTTTAACCATGAATTCCTTTTTTTTTTTTTTTCGTACTTAAGAAAATGGTTAACCCACGAAACATCATATTGATAAATAGATAAGAACTAACTAAGAGTTACTACTTTAATAAACAATAAAAAATATCGAACTTGTGGACCATATAAGAGCACGTCGTGTGGTCTATAACTAGTAATCTGCTTGCCAAAATCGAAGAGCCTATAAGGCTATAAATAGGCAGTTTGTTACTTCTTTTAAACGCATAAATGAAATTAGTATCTTAAAGAGAACGCTGTCCTCCCTTATGTGTTCATCATGTGAATTTACAGATAACGATCCAATTTATTTTCTACTTACGAGGTTTATCTCTCTTGGGTTTTGTATATATATATATATATATGTTTCGATTCATATACTCAATTAAGATTTAGAACTAGTCTTTAATATCACGACATATATCACTTTTTTTTTTTTGTCAAATTTGATTAACTTTCAAATAAAAATAAATTAATGAAAAGTAAACTTATTCATATTTTTATATTTTATTTTATGTTTCATCACATTTTCAATTTTCTATATAAAATTTTCAATACATTAAATTATTTGATTCATTTCAAACTCATTCTCTTTCAAATCAACAATATATCTTATTTAAATCAAACTACCATATTCAAATTCTATAAAATTTTAATTATAAATTAATTGGTTTAATTCATAAATATATTCATGTTTTTGTTAAAGTTGAAGTTTTAGCCAAATTTTTAAATTTCCCATATAATTATTATATATAATTGTGTGCTTTCTAGTAAAATTTCAAATCGATATATATATTATGGAAATTATGCATTATATTGAGACGAAAACATTTACAAGCGTTTTCACCATCGTATGGATAAGTATCTGAGCTGTTTTACAAAAAATATTCCCATTTTTTATGCATTATCTAAAAAGTAATGTAAAAGTTTTCTTTTAACAAATACTAGTTTTACATGATTTTGGAGAGCATGGTGTTCTAGAAGTTAGTATGATATTTTGCTATTATTTTATTTTATTTGTTTTCCCGAAAAACCTAAGTCAGGTGGTTAAATATTACAGCTATATATATGTAAAGTCATTATTAAACTGAGGACAAGTGTCGTCCGATGATGGATCGGACCACCTTGAAACGGATAAACAAATTATGTACGTCTTTAGTTATATACTACAGTACTACTAGTATTAATTAAACGATGCATGATGACGTTCAAAGCATTTATGCTCCTTCTAACTCCTAATTAAAAGATGAAATTGACTCGCCCATCACTGGTTTTATAACGGTTTAAGGTTGTAACTAATTTATCGAAACTAGCTAGGCCATGGTTATATGAAAATTTATTTTTCAGATCCTATACTATATGTATAGTAATAATGAAACAGTGTATAATTAATATGCTTAATTGTTTATTTGCTGGAAAGTCATGGTATATAAATATATATATACATAGCATATTAGTTGTTTTTTTCTTCTAATATTAGTTGTTTGAACACATGTATATCTTTAGTACAAATTTTAAGATATTAAATCCTAAAGTTGGTCTATAAAAATATACCTTTGTGAAATGTTCTCTCAAATTGGCTTGAGAAAAAAGCAAACTACTGATTTAATTTGTTAACTGTTAAGGAATATATATATATATATATATATCGTCGATACTCCAATATCCAATTTAATAAATTAAACTAAATCGCAAAAGTATATATTTATTGATTTCGAATAAAGAAGTTAGTATGGCACGTATTATTATATAATTAACATTCATAAGTAATAAAATATTTCATGGCATTTTAATTCCCACTTGTAAAGATGGAGTTTAGTGAATCTATTAAGCGTGCGAGTAGAGTCTTGTGTCTGGTGGTCCATGAGTTTACATTATTTCAGTATGTTTAATACTACAAAGTTGGTCTGGTCTTTAACCTTTTTTTTGACTCTTTTTCTTCTTCTTAAGTTTTCTCGTTATTCGACAAGAATCTAGATATATAGTAGTAGTAATCTATACATATAGATTATACAGTATCTCTCACTTCTCAAATATGTCAGACTTGCCCCAGACCCGGGAATGTATTTGGAACTTAGATTACTGGACTTTCGCAAATGGGCCAATTGATGATCCACTCAAAAGCCCGTTGACTTGGGAAAGATAAACAGCTTCATCCTCGGTCTCCACAACTTACTTTTCTTTTGTTCTTTTGCCCAACTTAATTTGATAATACGGTTTATTTTCCCTAAGTAGCACAATATGCTTAGAGAGGAAAATGAACTAGCAACTAATGAGACTCCATTGACACTTAAAAGGAATAGTGTCCTCAAATGTGTTAAATAGGGTTAGACCCTCTTCGTCATCATGGGATATGTTAGGATTATATAACTCTACAAATAAAATAAAACACGGATTAAACCCATCATGAACAACAGGTCCAACATACCAATAGTGTGGAAAATGGTTTGACACTCTCGGTTCATGTTTTAGTTTAAAATATAGCAATTAGGGACCATCACAGTCGGATTATAATAAGGCTTCGCGACTCAAGTCTGGGCTGTATATATATCACGCGAATGATGATAGGCTCATGGACAGTATTGGGCGTTATTTGGTCTTCTTGGAGTTAGCCTCAATTTTGGGCTTTATATTAAAAACGATGGCTGACATTGACAATCAACACTATATTTTTAATTAACTTTTGCTTTTTTCTTTTCGGTTTTATACTCTCTCTTTTCCATTTTTTTCGATCTGTTCTTTTGTTACTGATAAGCCAATTGTAATCGGGCCAAGGCCCCCCTCGTTTTGAGGAGGTCTATTTCGCTAATATTAATATAAGCCCNAAAAAAACCCATTTTTTTTAAAAAAAAAAAAAAAAAAAAAAAACTTTTAGTATATCGTTACCCAAACACCTCTAAAAAAAAGAGAATTACAAAAAACCTGTATGGAGTTGTTAGACTAGACAATTTTTAATTTTTTTTTAATCACGTCATGACTAGCGTTATTAACATACAGTATATATTATCACACATAAATGGAAGAAAATAGTAAAATAAAACAAAATTGTCCGCAAATGATCCCATTTCGACGTATCAGTTTAAGATGATAAAAATGAAAAGAAAGACAGTGGTTAACGATTGCATCCACATCCACCGTCGGGTTTTTCTTTACCGTTTTAGAACAGACAGACAACAGTGATTAAAGACCGAGACAGATAAATAAAAAAAAGTTCACTTGGCGAAACGCGAAAACAAAAAAAAAAAACACAATGTAAATGACGGAAACAGGTCAAAAGAAGACGTCAGGACAAGGGTAATTACGGTATTTAAGTACCATTTCATAGATCGAAGTAGAAGAACGCGTGGTCTCACGCTCTTTAATACTTCAATTCTGAAGGAAGAAAAAGAAAGAGAAAAAAGCAAAGATCCATCCATCATATGCAAAAACACACCCATTTACACATTTACATATATATATAGTAGAAGAGAGAAATAATGACTTTTGCAATTTTCATTTTTATTTCCAGAATTTCTATATGCGTTTCGCTCCTTGTTCACAAAAGTCTGCGGGGAGAATTCGAAAGTTTGGTGTCGATGCAAAGCTGAGTTTACGAGAGAGAGAGAGAGAGAGGTAAATCTCAAGACTTGACTCGTTTCCTTTCTACCACGTCCTCCTCTCCTTCTTCTTCTTCCTCCTCTTTAGCGACTTGTTTTTTTTCTTTTCCCATCGCTCTGTCTGTTTCGGCGTTTGTTAGCCGCTCCTCACACGCCAAGTTGTTGACATCTCTAGATTCAATATAAATTCATAAAAAACCCCATTTTTTTCTTCTGTTTTCGATTTTGTTGCTTGAATGTTCGACCTCTTCTTCTATGGAGGTTAGCAATCAAAGTGTTGTATATATATATATGTGCATACAAGGTTCGGGTCTAATGTTATTTGTTTCAAAATGATTTCTTTTGTTTCCTTGTTTGGTTTATAATAAGTTTGTAACGAAACTAAACTTTTATTTGTGACTTATCTGGCTCACTTTGTTGTTTCCTCCCTTAAGATGATGTCTTTTTAAAACGGCAGCTTTGGATTTCAAAATCGTTTCTTTCGATGATGGTTTGTGTTCGATTCTGGACCTCTTCTTCGTGACTTGAGCTCCTCAATTTTATCTGCATTCTCTTTCAAATGTTGGGGTTTTTTAAATATCGTTTGACTCCATAAACCCAACTTTTGTTTAGAGAATTGTTTCTATGGATGAGAAACAGTTACTAATCATCTTGCGTTTTTGTATGCTGTGGATCTATTGCTGATTTACTCTCTCAGATGGAGCCAATTCGTTCAGATGACACGCAATGTTTTGTGGATGAATCCTCTAAGCAACTGAATACCCCATTTTCTGCATATCTTTATGGAATTCACGGCGAGCCTGAGCTTCTTCCGCGTGTTGGAGATCAGTACCAGGCTGATATACCTGTGATACTACCAGAGTATGATCGCGTAAAGCTCATTAGATGCCTCCAATCAGAGCCTCGCCTGCTTACATTTGGCTTGCCTATCCCACTTATGTGGACAAGGAGTGACAAGTTCAGAGGTTTCCGTGAAGCCGAGAGTGAAAAAGGCTGCCCGTCCTTGGAAAAAGCTGGACCAGCTGCTAGTAAGAACCCGAGGAGTATTGTCCTTGCATTGCCATGCCAAAGAAATGTTAGGTTCAAGTTTGACTGGCTTGATAAGAGCCTCTATCCATTCCCTGGGACTTTGGGTGAATCTTGGGGAGATGCTGAGCAACAGAGGTTTCTTCTTGGCCTCTACTGTCTTGGGAAAAACCTTGTCTTGGTGCAGAGATTTGTTGGGAGCAAGCACATGGGAGATATGCTCTCTTACTATTACGGCAGCTTTTACAGGTCTAAAGAATACCAAAGATGGGTAGATGGACGCAAGTTGAGAAGCAGACGCTCTGTTCAAGGCCACAAGTTATTATCAGGTTGGAGGCAACAAGAGTTGCTCTCTCGGATCTCGCCTCATGTATCTGAGGATTGCAAGACTATGTTGCTTAAGGTACGTATCTTTCTGGTTAGTTTGTGGTTGCGGAGTAATCTGAGTCGGAAATGAAACATTGTCACAATGCACAATCTTGAGATTTCCATATGTTATTTTTGTAGGTATCTAAAGCATTTAGGGAAGATAAGATTGCACTGGAGGATTATGTGTTCACTTTAAAGAATACGGTAGGTATTGATATGCTTACAGAAGTTATTGCTATAGGTAAAGGGAAAAGAGATCTGACCAACTGCGCGTTAGAGCCAACCAAGTTGAATCATGGAGCCTCTGAAGTACGAATACGCAATGATCTTCCAATTGCAGATATAGTCAAATTCCTAACCGGAGAATATAGGATGAGCAAAACACGGTCCAGTGACCTCTTCTGGGAAGCTGTTTGGCCACGTTTATTGGCAAGAGGATGGCACTCTGAGCAGCCGAAAGATGGTCCAAAGAATTCTCTTGTTTTTCTCATACCGGAAGCCAATAAGTTTTCCAGGAGGAAGATGTCAAAGGGGAATCACTACTTTGATTCTCTCACTGATGTCTTGAACAAAGTTGCTTCAGATCCCTCGCTTCTTGAACTCAAAACTGATGAGGATCTAGAGAAGAAAGGGAGCAAAGAAGTGGTAATCAATAATGATCCGCCCATAAATTTAGAGGAGTTTGATGATTCTTCACCAAACAGCAAGAAGAAGAAAAGGTACCTCCAACCACGCAGCAAAACAAGTAAAACTCAGGAGGTCATGATGTTTACGGTTGTGGATACCAGTGAGGCAAATGGTGTGGAAGGATGTAAATTGAAAGAGCTAAGATCTCTGCCTGTTGAGACCGGCAGTTCAGTAGCTAACTCGCCAAGTTACTTGAGTGAATCGGAGGACAACCTGTCAGAAGAATCTGAAAACAAGGCAGAGACCACAGCTAAATCAATGGCTTCGAGAGTGTGTGGTGGTGGCAGCATTAGTTCTGGTAAGAGTAGCTCCATATACATGGACAATGCCACAAGTCGAAGCACCATTTCTCTCAGTGAGAGACGGCAGAAGAACCGGAAAGGTGGGAGACCAAGAAATCCAAAGTTGTTACCTGTCTGCACCAAAAAAAGTAGCTTGGCAGATTGTACCTTGAGAGAATCAGGTTGTTTTGGTGAAACCCAGTCCAGGCAGAAGAAACCAGTGAAGAAGGGGAAACAGATGAGACCAAACCCATTGGAAGCTGATCTAAATGTGGTGTCGATGAGAGAGGAGCACATCGATCAAGATCAAACTCTTAAACTGTCCTCAACCAATTCCTTTGCAATAGATAGCTCTTGTCGAAAAAACAAAAACCGAGAAATATCACCAGGAAGATCTGAAAGCAGAGAAGATTTCGACTTGAACATTTCACAAATCTCACTAGAACGTGAAGCTGATGGTACTGATACTGTCACTACAGACGTTTTGCAGAACAGTGAGAGCTCTTGTGCCGCACATTCATCAGTTCAAGTGGATATGGAAATGCAGTGTAAGCCTGAGGAGCTGCAGGTAACCGCGGATCTCCTTCCTGGACGGAGGCAGAGTACAAGGTCCCGACCGTTGACTACAAAGGCACTGGAAGCTTTTGCTTTCGGGTACCTTGGTAACTCGAAAAAGAAGAGAAAGGCTTCGGAGGATTCAAGAAGCAAGTCAAGAACAAAGTCTACGAAGCGCATCCATCGTCATTCACTTGTGTCCTCTGAATTCAGAAACGGAACTATAGAGGATGGTTCAAACACTGACGAGAATGAATAGACTAGCTTCGATCTGAAATTGACAATTCTGCATATACCTCAAGAACAAGCGCCAAACTGGGAGATACTTAGCAGTTAGGGTCAATATAGCAACATAGTTATAGAAAATGTTTTGCCTTTTGTTTTTGTTACCCTCATTGTAGCACTGTCAAGGCTGAAAGAAGCTATGGAAAGCTGTGATGTTATTTTACTTTCATCGTATCCAATGCAGAATCAGTACTCAACAATTTTACATTCCCTCAACTTTTCTCAGCTTTGGACTCGTCAAGTTGCAAACTTTCGAGATTAATATTGCTCATCACAAAGAAACAACTTCGATAAGCAGTGTAAAGGAAGCAAGAAATATCAACAAAACACCAACATAGGTATAATTATAAACATAGTTGGCTCATTGTATATTTTTTCCAAAGTTCTAGTTGTTGCAGCCATTGCAGAGTTAATTACTGAGGCAAGGAGTTCTTAAGACTAAGCTGAATGCTGACACGAGCCACATTTGGGGATGCCTTCAGAATCTCTTTCTCTGCATCTTTAGCGGCTCTCATGGCGTCCCTGCAGAGCAGCCAAATACTTGTCAGATGGTTACAAGAGAGTAGCCAAATGGCCTAAGTACAGACATGGAAGAGCCTTACTGTATTGTCATGGTCGATGGCATGGAGACTACGATTTGGAGAAAGATCTTGCTATGCAACAAGTGGGGTGTAACTCGTTTGATCGTCATTTTCTGCAGATATGTGAAAGATTCCATTGTCCTTGATCTTATAAACAGAAATAACTAGAGGTTGGGTTTGGTCTGGATTATAGAAAAAAATAAACAGAGGAGTACCTCATGGAACTGTGACAAAAATATGTCTGAGACAGCGGCTTCAACATTTTTAATCTCTTGGCAGATGTTACTTTCTTGATTACTTTCATTCGTTATACTGTCATGTTCCATCATGCTACAAGAAAACTGTAAAAAGGCTGGATCTGCAAGGAAAATTTGAGATGATAGCTAAGACCAAGAAGCAGCGAATAAGTGGATTAGACATGTTTTCCACCATGCAGCATGCTGTATACCTATATGAATAAAAACTTCAGACACTTCAGGATGGTTCTTATTAATCTGTCCCCGTACATATTCTCCTACCTCATGTGCAACACTCACACTGGAAAAAGGATCTACCTGTAAGGAAAAGGTGATAATGATTAATTTTATTGGGTTAATTCTTTCTGCTTTAGACAGAAGGAAGCAGCACTCACCACAATGTGTACATCAAGATACAATGATGAACCAGCTCTCCTACCCCTTAGCCGATGACATCCCTATGGATAAAATATCAAAAAAGTCTTGACACTCATTAGCAATTAACAACAAAAAACATTAAGTCATGCTTTCTAATTACAGATAGACTAAATCTAGAAAACAATATCATATTGTTATATAGCAAGGTTTCTTTATTGGAATGCCTATCATCGTAAAATGTACAAGTATCCACAATCGGTACCTTGACTCCTTCAACCTGTAATATGGTTTGTCTTATTGGCTCTAATTGCTGAGCTGGTATAGCAGCATCCACCAGTTCCAAGACACTAAACAAAGAAATGAAATTTCAGCAATGGACATAGAGTTGAAACCAAAAGACATATTTGTAACCATTATTGCATGTTCAAGCTAATACAACCTTTGTATAGAGAAAACTCATCGAAAAAGCAACACATATAGCGTGAGTACCTTTGGTGTCCAGTTTCCAGTCCGGCTTTGAAAATCATTGTCGAGACAACAAGGCCAGCTAGAGGATCTAAAAACTTAACTCCGAAAATAGAACCCCCTGCACAGAAGTAATATTTCATGATTTTTCAGAACTTGATGTCTCCCTTTCTCAATAGTTCCCTTTAAAGGCAATAGCTGGATCCATGATAAATGGAATTCAGAGATCCACATTGTCTCCCTTCATTAATAGCCATATCAATATGCGTGACCAGGTCTGGGATAATGAAACAAAGGATAAAGTTGATTTACATATTTACTCATTGGGATATAAATGCTTACCAACTCCAACTAGAGCAACAAGAGAAGAAATTGCATCTGATCGGTGATGCCATGCATTTGCCATCATCAATCCACTCCCTTGTTTTTCTCCTGCTCGCTTTGTGATCCAATAAAGGCTGAGAAGCATAAGGTTCAGGCAGAATGATCAAGATAAGTGAAGAGAGAGATATGAACGCATAGCACAATAAACATTGTATTCTCTTTCTTTCTTCAGACATACTAAAGAAATGGGGAAGTAGATCCTGTGAAGCAAGTCTAGCTAAAGCAAAGTAGAACAAGTAACAATTGTCTACTTAGAACCTAAAGGAGAGCAAAAGCTGTGCACGTAAATCCATGAAGCTATGGGGTATGAGAAAGTTGCTGGATAAAAATAAAAGTGATAAGAAAGTATGGTTTGTACCCTTCTTTGACAGAAATGGAAGCAATAGTTACAGTCAAAGCGAGAATGGGATGACTCATATCTATTCCGTGATGGTGTCCACCGTGAGTATCCTGAAGTACCTCGGGAGCTGAGGACAGAGCAGCCTGCAAATGAGAAAAGAAGAGAGAAGAAGAAGAAATGTCAGCAGCAAATCATATTCACATAGGTAAAGCAGAGAGTTCCTATAAAAGTAAAAATCAGTTATAGATGTAAAAATATTAACAGCAGAGTCAAACTCAATGAAACATATAAAAAGCAGCGTCTTGCAGGTTCAGATGAGAATAGAAAGAAGTGCTGTGGAAAAAAGAAAAGGAGGAAATGAAGAAATGAGAGAGTGGTGTGTACAAAAAGAAGGTGTAAAGCATGCCACGCAATACCACAGCCAGTAGCCAAAAGCATGCCAGAGATGCCAAGGGCTCCAAGAGTTTCAAATTTGCCATGACCTGCGGGCAGGAGAAAAAACAAACAATTCATCCCTTCTTGTATAATTCATTCCTTCTTGTATCTATCAATGAAAGAGAAGATGAAAAGCGAACCATAAGGGTGTTCTTTGTCCTTGGGAACATTTGCAGCTCTGTAAGAGAAAAGAGCAACACCACTTAGAACCTGAGAAACAAAGGATGGATCATCTCTGTGTATCATCATCAAGGAGGGAGGGGACAAGCAAAGGCATTGGAAAAATACCACATCGGAAACGGAATGAGCAGCGTCGGCGATGATGGCGGTGCTGCCGCAGAGATAACCGGTGAGAGCTTTCCCGAGAGATAAAGCAATATCAGCGGAGAGACCTAGCCGGAAAATGTTCTCCCCTTCATCTGCGGACCTTTGGGGCTGGTGAGGAGAGTGGCCAAAGTGCCACCTCCTGGAGAAATTGAAACTAGGGTTTTGGGAAGAAGATAGTCGGAGTGGGGACTGAAGATAACGAGGGTAAGACGATCTACAAAGGGAAGACGATCTACAAATTGGAATCAACATTTTCAATCCCATCATTAATCTCCGATTTTCACGAGGAGGAGGAACATCTTGTGATCGCGCATCATCAACGTTTCCTTGATTAAATTAAAAGATTTTTTTGTTAATCCTTCTTTTCTTTTGGGCCAAATTCACTTAAAAACCCGGTATGGTTTAATTCTGGATTAAAAAACTCAACAACATTCATTAACATTGGTCTTCTCCCTAATAAAGCAAACCAAACCAAACCAAAACCGGATTGTATCAGAGTTGTCTACCGGCGGCATCAGCGACAAAGGGGATGTAGGGCGTTTTGCCGACTAAGCAGCTGACGACTCCATACACAAAACACATAAAGCTGAAGACGAACACTCCCGTGTGCCCCCACATCATCGCCTTCATCCCAAACCCGCCTCCTTGACCCGGATCCAGTATTCTGGTCAGCAGCACCGGCACCGCTAGCAGCACGTCCAGCGTCACCGCCTGCATCGCGTTGAACCTCACGTACCTACTCAAACTCGTGTTCCTCACCACGCCCAGGTACAGCCCGAAGAAGGCCACGAAACTCGCGTACGGCACCGATCTGTACAGGTTCAGTATTGGGAACATGGGCTCGAACACTAACCCCACCCGAGGGTACTGCGCGAACAGGAATCGCCCGTACTGCAGCGAATTGAAGAATGGCAGGGCGTACGATGCGATTGAAATCACGCGCTCCGTCGCTGGCGTCGGGGTGTACGAGGCGCGGGTCGTCACGCCCGTTGCGCGTCTGATTGATACGCTGGTGGATCTGGGGAAGGAGAGGCTCAGTGGTCTGCCTCCCAGGGGATTTAGGGTTTGGTGGAGGGAGAGGCACAGAGACGCCATTTTTTGGGAATTCGCTCGCAGTCGGCCAGTGGATTGAGATTTTTACGACAAGACGATGAAATTAGGCGTTTGTGGCTTTAAGCGCTGCCGTTTTGTCGTATCTACAAATCTTGACCCGCGCATACTTTCTTCTTCATATGTTGCGTTGACTTCTGTTGTGGCTACTTGGGCCGACCTATGTTGTATAAATGGGCTTATATAAAGATGGTATTGGTGGGCTTCATGAACCAACAGGTTATAAGAAATACGGAGAGAATTTGCACCGGAACGGATTAACCCTTAATAATATCCGATCCGAGAATTTTGATCTTTGATCGCAAGGACGGACTTTTATCTAATTGTGCTGTGAGTAGTTTCTAGGTGATTTGGCGCCGACAAATGGGAAGCGGAAACGAAGAAATGTGATGGCTTTTGATTGAAGAAGGTGATCAGCGAGGAGTTGAGAGAGCAGTTAAGAAACAGTACGTGGAATGACGGAAGTGTCCCCACTTTCGGACCAGACCAGTAGCGAGTTAGGGAAGTCAAAACTGCCTCTTTTTGACATGTTGGCCACTCGCGCGCTATCCCCTCCCCGCCCAAGGGCTTTATGGTCATTTGTACTTCCTCCGAAATAAAATTATACTGTAATACTAGTAAGAAGTAAATATAATTTGTTTGTTGTTTTCTCAAGTATTTTCTTGGAAACATCTTCCCTTTTGTGGGATGCTTTTACTTGGCGACGCAAGGACCAAGAGAGAACAAAATGAAATTAAAATTGTGCAATTAATAACGAAATAATACTACTCCAGTATATATTTAAATAATAATACTAGTATTATTAAGTGTGAAGTGATTTTGGTCTAGTGGCAAGTTCACAGAAAACAGACACCATCACATCAGGGATCGAGTCTCCGACCCTATAATTTGTAGAAAAAAAAACAAAAAGTATTACTTAAGTAATCGTCGGAGGAAATAAATACGAAAAAAAGAAAGCTAAAAAAAGAAACACTGCTGCAGAGGGCAGACCGTACGGTATTCCTGAAGAGCGAAAGAGAGAGAGACCGACCAAAGAAACTCTGTCGAAGCATCTCTTCTTTTAATATTTCTCTCAGCTCTG
This sequence comes from Erysimum cheiri, assembly GCA_900406345.1. NCBI lineage: Eukaryota > Viridiplantae > Streptophyta > Magnoliopsida > Brassicales > Brassicaceae > Erysimum > Erysimum cheiri. The sequence goes on along the minus strand of OVAQ01000213.1, from coordinate 7,915 downwards.
GTTGTAGTATCGGCTTTCAAATCGGCTTCTCCGGTAATATCAGTGGATCCGCTGATGAGCTTTTGACATTTCTTCAATTACTGTGACTTGTAGTTTGGTGAGGAGTATTACTAACTTTACTGTACACGAAATCCCTAAAAAAAAGTGGGAGTTTTGTAGCTTCGATGGACATGTATGGACGCAATCCGCCCATCGCTGGCTCACAGTCTGCTCAAGGTCCTCAATGGACCCCCGGAGATGCCGACACCGGACTCGAAGGTCTCTTCTTCCTTCTTCTTCTTCTTCCTTCTTTCTTCTTATTCGCATGCGCCTTGATTCTCAGCAACTGTACGCTCTCTTTAGGGTTTCTGCCAAATGGGCTCTTGTGAATTTTGGTATTTTTTCAGAGTCCATGTGGCGATTAGGGTTGGGTAGCGAGACGTACCCGGAGAGACCAGGTGCGCCTGACTGTGCCTACTACATGCGAACTGGTGTTTGTGGTTACGCTAATAGATGTCGTTACAATCACCCTCCCGATCGTGCTTCGGTAATTTTATTTCCTTTCTTCTCCTTATTATTGATTTTTCTCTTAAACCCAATTCTATCCAGGAAACAAGCCAATGCTCATATTTTTTTCGTAATGCGGGTGATCACTGGCCTTATAGAGAGTCTCTGAAAACTGGGGAAAGTGATAAGCTTTAGTGGTTTCAGTTGTTTATCTTGTTAGTATTGCTGAGAATGTGGTTTGATTTTCGCATTCCTTTTATGCTCTGCTAAAAAGCTTTTCATTTGTCATCTTGGCTTGGCCAGAGTTTACAAGTTTCTTAGACTACAGTTTGCAATCTCTTTCAGGTTGAAGCAACTGTTAGAGCCACAGGGCAGTATCCAGAACGTATAGGTGAACCCCCATGCCAGGTAATCATTTTTTTAATGTTCAAGTCATGAAACAAGGTTCTTGGTGAATATTGTTGATTGTAATTTCCGGTTATGTTTGCAGTTTTATTTGAAAACTGGAACCTGTAAATTTGGGGCTTCATGCAAATTCCACCATCCAAAGAATGCAGGTGGATCTATGAGCCACGTTCCTCTAAATATATATGGATACCCGGTTCGAGAGGTAAGCTTTGTTTCCTTCTTTCACTCTTTTGTACATGTTAATGTACAACTCTAATAAAGGGTCGTGTCGGGTCTGCATCTGTCTTTTATTAACTGTTTGTAGGGTGAGAAAGAATGCTCCTACTATTTGAAAACGGGGCAATGCAAATTTGGTATAACCTGTAAATTTCATCATCCTCAGCCTGCTGGTACAACCGTCCAACCGCCACCAGCATCTGCACCTCAGTTTTATCCATCGGTGCAGTCACTTATGCCTGACCAGTATGGAGGTCCATCCTCTAGTTTGAGAGTTGCAAGAACTCTTCTTCCCGGTTCTTATATGCAAGGCGCCTATGGTCCAATGCTAATAACCCCAGGGGTCGTTCCTATTCCAGGCTGGAGTCCTTACTCGGTAACCTTTTAGATTCTTGTATTCATCAACATATTTGTTATTTACCACAGCCTCTTCTCTCTCTGTGTCTCACTTTTGCTTTTGGTTCAGGCACCTGTGAGCCCTGCTCTATCTCCTGGTGCGCAGCACGCTGTTGGCGCAACTTCTTTATATGGAGTTACACAGCTCTCATCCACCACTCCTTCGCTTACCGGGGTTTATCCATCTCTGTCCTCTCCAACAGGTGTTATACAGAAAGAACAGGCCTTCCCAGAGAGACCTGGTGAACCAGAGTGCCAATACTATTTGAAAACAGGAGATTGTAAGTTTGGAACATCTTGTAAGTTTCATCATCCTCGAGATCGGATTCCACCAAGGGCTAACTGCATCCTCAGCCCCATTGGCCTTCCTCTACGCCCGGTATGCCCTCTCTAATTCATAAAGGTTGTTGCGTCATAGCGTAAAGGGATGCATGTTTGCTGTTGCAATCTCCGGGCTTGATCATGTAGTAACATTTCTCTCTAAATCCGTTTAATTTGGGTTGAAAACAGGGTGTGCAACGCTGCACTTTCTACGTACAAAACGGCTTCTGTAAGTTTGGATCAACATGTAAATTTGATCATCCAATGGGAACCATCAGGTACAATCCTTCCGCATCCTCTCTAGCTGATGCACCGGTGGCTCCTTATCCAGTTGGCACTCTCTTGGGTGCTCTCGCAGCAGCCCCTTCTTCTTCATCGACTGAGCTCATAACGGGCGGTGCAAAAGATCCGTACTTGACCAGTTTGCCTACTTCAAGAAGCACATCGAGCATCTCGGCAGGTTTGATCTTCTCCCAGAGCGGCGGCTCAATTCCATTCTCTGACCTGCAACTCTCGAGCCAGACCTCTCTTCCCCTAACAGGTAGCAGAATCACAAGACAAGGGCGAGAAATTCGTCGATCCTTTTGAATTGATCACCTCAGTAAAGGGTACGCATACGCAGTTCTCTGGGTCACCTTTTGCAATTCTTAATCTATATGATTATTATATAGAAGCATGTGATGTGAATTTATATATAATCTCCGTTCCTAAAATGAAAAAAAAAGCCTATTTGAGTACCACATATATAAGAGGAAATCTATATGTGCATATATCAAAGACAAAAAGAAAACAAGAAAGGCTTCTCTTTGTTTTTTTTTGTGTGTGTTTGTGTGTATAATGTTTATATAGAGACAGACAAGGTTTCTTTGTCTTGTCCGTACTTCTACTTCGGCCCCATTGCGGCTGAACAAAAAAAAAAGCAGAGAAAAAGAACTCAATTCTCTTCTTTTAGTTTGTTTTTTCCTTTCTCTACCAATTGGTGAAGTTCTCGTGTTAAGGTTTTGTTCTTTATTGTAGTTGAACGATGTGTGTTGTTAATTTGTTATGTAACTGCTTCACACAGTAGATATGTTATGGCGAGGAAACAACCAACATTTTATTTTACTTGAAACCATGATCTTGTATTTATTTTACTTTAGAAAATGGTTTGGAATGAAAGTTTGGAGCAGAAGAGGAAAGCACACTAATCCTAGAATCGATCATAGCATTGGGAAAGTGGTACAAAAAAAAAGAGACGAGAGAAATGATGGAAACAGATTTAGGGGTTTCAATTTTAAAAATATGGACAATTGGAAGTAATCTTAGAGAGAACCCTACCTGAGAAAGATACCATCATTCACAATTTAATTTGCTTTGCCATCATTTGCTCTTATTTGCCTACCCACTTGCCTCTTTCTCTCTCTCTCTCACTTTTCTTTTTGTCAATTGTGAGTGAAAAAACAAAATTTACATGGTCCTAAGTTCCTAGCCCATTTCAAGTTTGCAGGATGACTTCTTGTTATCGAAGTGGTAAAAAGGAATAACTTTGGGTAAATCCTGTTCTAGCAGACTAGTAGTTATACAAAATAATATGATTAACCAAGTGGACACATTACTTGATTTAATCAAACTATGTGAAAACTGAAAACTCTCTTTATGATGGGTTTGGATAATACTTTGGACGTTAAGAGGAAAGGATAGTTATTTTCGATGACGTAGTAGAATATTATCATCCTTTGTCAACGCGTAAGGAACGGATGACGGATGTTGTAATTTGTTGTGATTATTACATTGTCTTGTGGAAATTTAACAAGAAGAGAACAAGTATATAACAAAATTTAACTTGGATTGAATGAGATAAATATTTTATTGAATCGTGTATTAACATTATGATTTTTTTTTGTGTAGGTTAGGCGAACCTTCTTTTCGTTACTTTAATTAATCTACTAATAAACTTTTTTTGTATTCTTTTTTTCGTTTAAGCTCCTTTTTTTTTCACTTTCCGGGCTTGAGAAAAAAAAAACATAGAGGTATGATTACAACCCCCAAAAGCAATGCAACCATTCACATTTCCTGCAAGCTATTGTTTTTAAAAATAAAATAAAAAACCCGTGTAAATAAAAGACAAGATAAGAAAACCTTTTGAACTTTTCACCGAAAAGCATAAGTAATAAACAGCACACTTAATTGACTTTCTAAGCTAATCAACATAATATATATTCCTTTTTTAATTACAAAATAAAAAATAAAAAGTGAAAACATATACAGAATCATGAGCTGCATTTATATAATTGCATACAAACATTTAGTACGCTAAATATAATATATATTGGGATATTTTGTAAAAAAAATTTCTAAAATATTAATATCACCTGTGATAAAAGAAGAAATATTTGTGCCATCTACACCTGGCTTAATGCTTATGATTGAATGAAAACTATGTGTGTGACTTTGTGATGAGATCATGTACTCAAATACTAGCAGTCTCACACTACGTACCTATAGCAAGCGAGATTAGTGTCCTAATTCCCGGAGGATAAAGTTGTATTACTAAACCTAATTTTTTAATACTATATGATATGCACAGAAAGAAAAGAAAACCTGTTTATACTATTTAAGAAGAAAGTCATGATTCCGCTTTAATTCTGCATGAATTCATGTGGGTTTTTAACTCACTCCATGGCACAATCTTTCATAGTATTTGAAAGACAGAGAGAGACAAAGAGCATTTGCAGCCGACAGTAAGGAACACTTTTTTGTAGAAGAAACACAAAAACAGATTTGCAGGTGTTTGCAACAACATCGGATTGCTAAATCGTGTCTAAGGAAAAACAAAAAAGGTTTGCAACTTTTGGGAGAAGGAGATCTAATGGGCGTGGTTACTATTCCAGAGTCGAAGCAAAGTGTGCCCGGGAAAAGAGCGTTTCGTCCAAGTTCCAGTATCAGACACACTCCTCAATGGTACTCTCGATCTTCTTCAATATTTTAAGCATGTCTCAGCTTTCCCCCAGAAAATTCCCCCCTCTTTCTTTTTGCGTTGCTCATTTCTCAGTTTCAGGCCTGTCTCGGACGCTACGAGTGACTTAACCATCGAAGTCGGCTCCGCCAGCTTTTCCCTTCACAAGGTAACCAAAATTCAAGCTAAGCTCCAAGAAGATGACAGTACTCCTTACACATACTTGTTGAAGCAAATTGTTTTGCTTTTTTTCATCAGTTTCCTCTCGTCTCTCGGAGTGGAAGAATCCGGAAGCTTGTTCTGGAATCTAAAGACACGAACCTAAACCTACCGGCAGTTCCAGGCGGCTCAGAATCGTTCGAGCTCGCTGCAAAGTTCTGCTACGGCGTTGGCGTCCAATTCACGGCGTCGAACATCGCGGCGTTGCGATGCGTGGCTCATTACCTGGAGATGACAGAAGAGTTGTCGGAGAAGAACCTGGAGGCGAGAACAGAGGCCTACCTTAAAGACTCGATTTTTAATGACATATCGAATTCGATCACTGTTCTTCACTCCACCGAGAGGGAGAGGCTATTGCCTGTAGCTGAAGAGATTAACCTCGTTGGGAGGCTCGTCAATGCAATCGCTGTAAACGCTTGCAAAGAACAGCTAGCCTCTGGTTTGCTCAAGCTTGATCAGAAATTCGGCTGCGTCGGGAGGCTGCCGGAGACGGAGAAACCTTGTGACTGGTGGGGACGATCTCTACCAATCCTCAAGCTCGATTTCTTCCAGAGAGTTCTCTCCGCCATGAAATCCAAAGGTCTCAATCAGGAGATCATCAGCGAGATCCTTATGAGCTACGCTCGTAAATCACTGCAAATCATCAGAGAACCGAATCTCGTCAAATCAGATTCCGATCTGCAGAGGAAACAGCGAATCGTGCTGGAAGCGGTCGTAGGGCTCCTCCCGACGCAAGCGAACAAAGGTTCGATCCCGATCTCGTTCCTCTCCAGCTTGTTGAAGACCGCTATAGGATCTGGAACCTCCGTCTCTTGCAGATCGGATCTCGAGAGACGGATCAGCCACCAGCTGGATCAAGCGATCCTTGAAGACATTCTGATTCCGGCGAATATCGGGGCCATGTACGACACCGACTCTGTGCAGCGAATTTTCTCCATGTTCTTGAATCTTGACGAGTGCGACGACGGAGGAGATGTGGTGGACGAGAGCGAGATGGCGATTTACGATTTCGACTCTCCGAAACAGAGCTCCATCTTCAAGGTGTCGAAGCTGATGGATAGTTATCTCGCTGAGGTGGCTCTCGACTCGAGCCTCCCTCCTTCCAAATTCATAGCTCTCGCAGAGCTTCTCCCCGACCATGCACGCGTCCTCTGTGATGGCCTCTACCGAGCCGTTGATATCTTCCTCAAGGTAATCATAATAATCACAATTTTAGATTCAAACAACTTAGCTAGTGTCTTCTTATTACTGTGTGTTTGGGTTTGGATTAGGTTCATCCCCACATGAAAGATTCAGAGCGGTACCGTCTCTGCAAGACAGTCAGCTGCCAGAAACTGTCCCAGGACGCAAGCAGCCACGCCGCGCAAAACGAGAGACTTCCGGTTCAGATCGCGGTTCAAGTCCTGTTCTACGAACAGACGCGGCTCAAGAACGCCATGACCAGCGGCGTTGGCGGTGGCACCGGCGGTTCGAGCCAAAGCCAGTTCTTCTTGTTCCCAAACCGCTCGGGAAGCGGGATGGCGAGCGGAGCAATCTCGCCGCGGGACAACTATGCTTCGGTGAGAAGAGAGAACAGAGAGCTGAGACTGGAGGTGGCCAGGATGAGGATGAGGCTGACTGATCTCGAGAAGGATCATGTTTCGATGAAGAAAGATTTCGTGAAGCCGAGCAGGAGAAGGCGTAATGGGGTGTTCAGGAAGCTCTATAGAGGTCTCAACAAGTTGAACGCAATCGTTTTGAGATTTAGGAGCAGCCAAAGCGCTGCCGGTGACGGCGGTAAGCAGCATATGGAGGAGAAGACGAATTCAGAGAGACGATTCATGTTTCAGAAGAGAAGATGTCATTCTGTTTCTTGAATATTTCAATTCCTAATGTTTCTGTTAAGTGGAGAGTGAATTTTGAGTGTGTAATTAATTTGTAATTTACAGATTCTAGATTGAACGATATAGTAGTCAAACTTCCGAGACCATTCGGAAGGTAAATAAATAGCTTTGGTTGATGATGGATGGATCAGGAAACCCCAAGAATTCTACTCTATTCTGCTTTCTACGTTTCTTGTTATAGCTGGCGTCTACCTAAAATTTGCACAAACAACATGGGATTATCGACAAGTAAAACAAATCCAAACGAACATTACATAGCATCGTCGGATGGATTATCGTGTTTATAAGAAAAGAAAAAAGAGAGAGAGTTATGAAAGGCCTTTTCTACCAAGTAAGCCTAAATATTACTCATTGGGCATAACGGCCCATCAGAAAACTTCCGGGTGAGATTTTTTCAGTCATTGCCTAATCTTTTTACAGGTAGGAGAGAATTTGCAGTGTGTCAGCGCCTTGTGAAAAGTTCTGATCAAAGGAAAAAACGAATATGATCTACGACCTATAAACCGATGGACGGTCGGATTTCAACTAATAGAAAAAAACTAGTTAATATGACCGGTCCTCTGTTTGCCACGTAGTTAGATCCCCGACAAGATATTTGTCTTTTTTTCTTTGACAAGGTATATCTATCTATTTTAATGAAGATATATTTACAGGGGAATGAATATATACTATTGAACGGGGACCTCTCTATTTTGCCATCAAAATGAAATTTTTTTTCAAGCGTGCCACTTTCTAATCAAAGTGCCACTCAAGGGTGTAAAATTACCAAATTCTCCTTAATGAATAATTTGACAAATAAATGATTTTCTTAAAAAAAAAAAATTGGAAGTAAAAATCGAGATTCACCGTTCACAATTTCTTTTTGTTTCGCCGGAGAAAAAAACGACACTTTCATCATCGCCGGCAGCTTCGATTTCGCCGGCGAGTTGAGCTCCGGTTTCGTCGGCGAGTTTCCGATCCGGCATAAGCTTCTCGATCCGATAATCTGCTCCCACCGTTAGCTTCCTCGACATGAGTAAATCCGATCTTCTTTTTGTATAATCAAATTGTT
>OVAQ01000212.1:11743-42084 GCA_900406345.1 Erysimum cheiri | reverse complement strand
TCTTGGTGGAGGCTCAATAGCCACAAGTTTCCTGTTTTATCAGAAATGGCAAAGGATCTATTCGCTATGCAAGTCTCATCTGTCGCATCTGAAAGTGCTTTCAGCACTAGTGGTAGAATCTTAGAGCCGCATAGGAGTTCTCTGACTCATTATATGGTGGAGGTTTTGATGTGCACTGAGCAGTGGATGAAAGAAGATATCAAGAATGGTGGAAAAACTTTCCTTACAAATGCACAAATCCTTTCTGATATTGAGTTACTTGATAATCTTGAGAAAGGTATTTTTAAGTTTTAAGTTTAAGTGTTTAACATCAGTTTGACTCAGAAGTTTTAACTTTGCTATTTGTTGTTCCATTTATTTTCAGAGTTTCAGGCTGTAAACTTGGACTAGAAGACTCATCAAGTGAAATCAAACTCAGCTATAAGGTAACTTCATCTCTATCCTTGCAGATTGAAAAACAGTTATTGGTTTGATTCGAAAATTGTTTTGATTGGATCCAAAAATTTTTTATGTAACAGGACATGGTCTATGGATAATTTGTTCAATGTTGACGTGCTGGGATGATTCTTTTGCCTTGGTTTCTTTCACTAAACATTATCTATGTCACTTGTTTTTAAGTCATGCTTTTGGTTTTTTAGGATTTGAACTTCTTCCTTCTTTAAGATTTTTGTTACTGTTTTGGATTTAAGTCATGCTTATGCTTTTTTTTAGGATTTGAACTGCTTCTTTCTTTAAGATTCTTGTTACTGTTTTGGATTTAAGTCATGTTTTTGCTTTTTTAGGATTTGAACTTCTTCTTTCTTTAAGATTCTTGTTACTGTTTTGGAAATCTTTTATATATGTGACTTGCTTAATGATTAGGACATGTCGAAATTAGTTCGGGTATTTCTCGGGATCTAAATTCAAAACCCGAATATACCCAAACCCGAATAAAACTGAACCAAACCCGACCCGAGATTATATATATACCCATTTGGTTCCTCATCAGCAATATCCAAAAATACCCAAACCCGAATTACCCTACCCGAACCCGACCCGAAGATCCAAACGCCCATGCCTAACACATGCTATGATAGCAGACAAAACAGAGGCGGTAGCTCCTGCAATGGCAGCCAGAGCTGTTAGAGTTCAAACCCTCTACAATTTAGTTGATGAGTTTAGAATAATAGATAGGCCAATTGTACTTGGGGTTTTCTCCCATTAAATAATCTCTTTTCTTGAACTATAATAATATTAATAACTACGACTTTCTCGCTTGAAGAAAAAGTTAGAAAATTAAGAATCCGGAACATGTTAGTAGTCCAGCTTCCCATTACAATCATCACAAACACCTTAAGTAATCGCCACCAACGGGTCACGAAACGACCCTCACAATCAGGGGCACGTATGTGTCGTCTATATATGGAGTGGTTGCACGTACGATATTAACAAAAGAAAACTAACCTAGTGTTTAGTTCATTTTTATGACGCATGAATTGACATCTGAACTTTTGTTCTCACTTCTCCGGGCTGTACGCCAGATGTAAATAACTTTTGGTTCTACCCCTGGTTCTAATGTAGCTTCAAAAGTAATCTTTCCCAAGAATTCACAGAGAGATGCCGGAACGATTGGTCTTATTTTCTCCCACATTCCTTGCAGTATATTCATCAGAATCCTGCGTAGAAGAGGTCATCTTGCGTTCAAATTCGTAATCAAGCTAACAAGGACAAAAATATTTCGGTTTTGTTGAAGAAAACAGGTAAAAGCAACTCACTCGTGTATGCGTCCTAGGAAAGTCATCAATCTTGTGCTCTTCTTTAACATCGATGACATAACAATTACAGAGATCAGTGCTCCTCCACCAAGCAAAGGATCCATGGAGCTCTAGAAATAACATGTTTTTTGTAAAAAGATGACATGCAATTTGGTTATAAGGAAACGTAGAGTTTAAAGCAGACTGGAAAATCAGAAAATACCTCAAAAATCATAATAGCAGCTGAAATCCAGATGGACCAAGATACAAAGAGTGATGTGCTAACGTCAATGGAGCCATCTTTAGTCAGAACAAGTCTCTTGACAGCGAGGAATCCAAGAAATAGTCCCTGATAATATAGACCCAACCCCAGAACAAGTGCAGCCTGCCAAGCAAAAATGCGGATTAGTTCTTTAATGTGAGCTTTTAACCTGCAAGTACTCACTAATTCAAGACCCGCATCTACAATAGAGGCAAAGTACCGACACGTACAGAATCAGTAATTCCTTTATCGAATTCCATCAATATTAGCAGATCTTGAAACAAACCAGGTACGTAGCGAAAAAAGACACCACCCAAACCAACCTGACCAAAAGTGAAGGGAAGTGTATTGTTACTGTTGGATAAAAACGAGGTCGGAGATAATGGGGAGTAAGAGAAAGGAAAAAAACACAACCACCACAGATGCATATATGAACAATGCTGAAGAACACAGTCCAGTTGGTAGGCGCTTGAGTATCTGTACATCCATTATAAGCTCTCTTTTATAGGTTAAGACCCAAAAAATAAGAACAGACTGACAAGAAAAAAGTTGAAATACCTGAAAGACAGAAAGCAAGCCGGCAAGGATAAAACCAACAGACAGCACACAAGTGTAGTAAAATGCTACTGATCTGCTAAGTGTAGAAGCCGAACTCAGCAAAATGGTACCAAGGATTATGAATACTATGCGAATGATTAACCATTCTGCAAAAGCCGGAAACAGAGTTGATAAAACATTAGAAAGTTAAACCAAAGGAAAAAAAACTTTAATAGTGTAATTAAAGTAGACAGCAATAGTCACCTTCTACAGTTGACACTTTCAGAGTGACCTTGGATGAGCCAGTTACTCTTACACTAAGGATATTTTGGTCAAATGGCGACATTGTCTGAATCCATGAACCATTAGATACTTTCTCCCATTGATCATGAGGGCACATTCCAATTGCAAGCGACAAATTCCTAAAATGATATCAAGGAACTTAAAGAATCTGGTTTGGACTGCAAAGATTCTGTAATTGAGTCACCTTTGGAAGTAAATTAAAGCTCTAGAGCGAAAGATAATTGACTCACCTGTGGAAGCAAACGTGTGTAGTACTTGTTTTGCCATCGGTTGAGACGTTAAGAATCACCTTGAGTGAATGTGCAAACTTGTCTATATGCTTTAACCTTTGAAGTCCATAGATATGTATCCTCTCACATAGAGTTGTTAAATCTTGCTACAGTCTAGGAGAACCCTTAACCTTAACAACTAAACTAGGAGTGACTAGAAGCTCTTTGGTTTCTCCAACAACTGTTCATAGGGTTACAAGAAATTAACGAGGACAACAAAGATACAAAACAAAAATTCAATTTTTTTTTGCGTATTGTAACATATCACCATGCTGGTATTTCAAAACCCAAAAATCGACGCACAAATAGGGAAAAACTTACCCAATTCATCGGATGAAACGAGGGACGAGAAAGCAAAGATAATTCCGATAACGCGGAGAATAAGATAATCACCCATCGGTCGATATGATTTCTAGGTTTTCGAGAGGGGAACGTCGAGGAAATGATATATTTCTGAATTAAAAATGTAGATATAATAAGGGAACCAAAAAATAAATGTAGAAATAAAGTTCGTCGACTCTCGCCATGACAAATGGGAGGGAGATGCCCAATTGAGGCCCATTTATATGTGTACTGACTTTATTGCTTGATTCTAGTTGATTTGAAGATCCAGACCAAATCTTATGTTTTTATTTATCAAAAACATGTGTCATTAGTTTTATGATTTCCAAATATTGTTTAAAATCAAGTGTTATTCGATTTTAAAGACTTACATAAAGATTTGATTTTACAGTAACGTTTTTTAAGGATTTCAAATTAAGTATATATTCTCTATATTCAAATACGTAGATAAAGTTTGATATATGAAATGTTAAGGTAAAAACGAAGTTGGTCACGATAACCGTCTTCTCTCCCAAGCGACTCCATCGCCATCGAAGACAACTTCTTCAATTTTCATTGTTTTGGCCGGCGTCGATCTCTCCGGCGTCGGCCACCATCATTTTCTATTATTTTAGTTCTCTTATTCTTGCAAAATTCTTAGTTCTATGGGTAAATTATGGAAAATCAAAGGAATTTCAATCTCTGGTTTTTGTCATACGTCGGTGGTGATCAAGGTTTTCTATCCAACGGTCCCAAATCAGTTATACTCTCAACTTTGCTTCAATTTCTGATTTGGTTAGCCTATCAATTCAACCTATTTTCATCTATAGTTTTGACAGATTCATCTCAGCGATGTCTCTCATTGCGTGTTATGTCGATTCGTTTGAATCGTAAGTTTGTTTTCAGTGGTTTTTCTCACCGACGTCATCTCCGGTTCTCAACCGATGAATTTTCTCCTCAACTATGTTTTGGAGACGTCATTTGGGTATTTGATCCGGGAATCAATAGACAAATCTTTTCGATTGAACAAATTGGCCTCCACGATAACTTCTTCTTTCTAAAGACACAGTCCAATGATGGTGCTGTTTTCGCTGTTCCTCGATCAGATTTTTCAGGTTCTATGGAAAAGGAAGTCATGATCATTAACCAGCATCAATGGGTAGGGCGTTACAGAAGACATGATCCAGAACCATTTCAAGCAACATATCAGAATATTCGTGTAATTAGAGTGGTGCGGAAAGCATTTAGGAGTTTCATCTATAAGATGTTAGCCTTTTACTAGTATATGAAGAGGGGACTTAACAGATATCATATGTTGCATGTAAGGCTTCCGTTTGGAAAGCAGGGTTACTTCCACTTCTTCATCGAAATTGTGTTCAATTTCCTTTATTTGTTTCAATGGTTGTATTCGAATGGTTTTATGTCATGTAACACATTTATGCTATAAAAAAAAAAGTTTGTTATTGTGTATAGATTTATAAAATAGTAATTATATTTGGGCTACTCAAATACGAGATCACATCCTTTTCTACTTAACTTGGTATATGTGCATTCCTCTCTTGTTTAAATTTGTCTGTGTTTGGCTAATCTCCGTCTTTATTTTTGTTATTGAACGAAAGAAGTCGTGATTCTTTGTCAAATATGTATGCCATGTAATTTGTTATTATTTTTTGTTAAAGTAATTGTTATCTATTGTGACGGCAGATTAAGCGGAATAATCAAAGAGCTAGGTTTAGACGAGAAACAGAGTGTAAAAAAATGGTCACCAAGCAAAGGACTCAAACCAGAGAATCACTTAGTATCAATCGGTTTCTTTGCTGTGGTTAGGGCATGGATTCTGCTCGGGTTGAGAAAATATTAGACATGGTATTGATGATAAACGTCCCACATCGGAAATATAGGAACTAATGAACTAATATATAAAGGGTTAGGGTCAATCCACTCATTGCCAATTGGTTTTTAGTTGGAAGCCCAATATTAGCCCAAATATAACATGGTAACATGATAAACATCCCACATCGGAAATATAAAAACTAATGAACTCTAATATATAAAGGGTTAGGGCCAATCCACTCATTCCCAATTGGTTTTTAGTTGGAAGCCCAATATTAGCCCAAATATAACATGGTATCAGAGCGATAAGATCCTTTGACCTAAATACTACTACTACTTCTACTATCGATGTGGGGCCTCCCTGTGGATGTAATTCTCACGTTGTCCACGCTTCAGACCTAGATGTATGAGCGTGAGGGAGAGTATTGATGATAAACGTCCCACATCGGAAATATAGGAACTAATGAACTAATATATAAAGGGTTAGGGCCAATCCACTCATTGGCAATTGGTTTTTAGTTGGAAGCCCAATATTAGCCCAGATATAACACATGGCATCTATTACTACTCTCAATAACTCTGTCCCTGGTTAGTTTCTGTACTTATTCTCGGTTCTCTTTTTCCTATTTGAAAAGTCGAAGCCCTTTTACGATACAATATCAACACACAAGGTCGGGTATCTTTGGAAATGAAGTCGATAAGTAGAACTTGTAGAACACAACTAGTTGTTAGCTAGAGAATTAATGCAATTGATTGTAAATATCAAAGATCAATCGATATGTGTGTTTATTTCCCCTAGAGTCGTGAAACTGAGACTGTATTGTTGTTTGTGAAATGTGAAACAGGGGATAAAAGTGCGTTGGTTCCAGGGGGAATAAGGATAGTTTGAAAGGTTCTAGATCTCTCTCCCATTGAGAGAAAGAGTGAAGAGGTCTTAAGGAGAGAATCGAACCTTCACCTCTCGTTTCCCCATTCCTGGCGTTTAAGCTATAAACAGATACGCTCTTGCTGTACTTTATATATTATTCACGTGTCTTTTAGGGTTTGACTTGCTTGAGTCCCAAGTTTGAAAGCCACATTTGAATGAATCGAGAGAAACTCCAAAAATAGTGATCTATTTTCAGTATAAATATTACAGTATATGTTGGAATGGCTATGGGTTGTAATTCTTCTATTCAATGATCCTTGTATATTCTCGTTAAGAAATAAGCTAAAAAGAAAATCAGAAACAAAATATAGGAGATTTAGTTGTACTAATAACATTTACAATATATACTGTATGGTTTAATCAATTGAAATAAAAGTAACTTGAAAATTGTTTTAGCGTCGAGAGCAGCTATTTCGCGGGATGTGGCGAATTTATCTCACCCAATCTCTCTCTCTCTCTCCAAAGCGGATTTTATGCTTTTTTCGAAATAATTCTTCTCTCCTCTGCCTCCTCAGGCGCAGACTCTCTCTCTAAAACAGAAAGAGAGAGATCCGATAACAGAGTTTATCTGCTTTTCTTTTCTCTCCCACCGTATCTCACCGGAATCGGATCTCTCACGTTCTTCCGGCGTGCCTGCTAATACGGCGGCCAGGACCGTCTTTCGCTTTCTTCTCCTCCTCCAGGTGCGGTTTTAGTTTCCTTCTTCATTCACCGTTTTGTATGTGTACGTATTCTATATCCGTTTCAGATTTTGGGGAAACTTTTGATTTCGATTCGACTTTCCGTTTGTTTGATGACAAAAAACGTACGAGTTACGTTTATGAAGGATCCTTTGTTTTTGTTTGATTGTTTTGCTTGCTTTACTAGACATTGCCACGCTTCGGATTGTGCCTTGTCATCGTGACACATGATCAATTGTTTCAAGTTTTGGAGAAAGCCTGGCTTAGATTTTTCCAGCTTTCCATCAATCTAAGCATTGTGTGTATATGATCAGTATATGCTCGGCTCATGATTTAGAGAATCATAAATATTTGTGCATCGATCCACAGGCCTTCATTTGGTATTGCTGACTCCTCAAGGTCAGACATGGAGGGAGTTTATAACTTCCCATTTGGGGGAATTATTAACGACTTCAAAGGAAGAAGAAAGTGCTACAAACAAGACTGGCTTGCTGCCTTCAATTCTGGTGTTAGGTATCTTCATTTCCTTGCTTTTTCTTTATCAACTTCACGTCCAAAAATATATATGACTTTTGGTATTTAACTGTATGTCAATGTTAGGATACTGGCTCCAACTCTTTATATTTTCATTGCCTCTGCACTACCTGTGATTGCATTTGGCGAGCAGTTAAGCAGAGAGACAGGTGAGCTACCGGAAACTCTCATATGTCAACATACTAGAGTGTTGTTGCTTCCTGAGAAACTTGTCTCATGGTTCATCACTCTCTTGCTTTAGATCGAAGTCTCGGCATAGCGGAATCATTAGCTTCCACAGCTATTTGTGGAATTATCCATTCAATTTTTGGTGGTCAACCTCTCTTGATAGTAGGGGTTGCAGAACCCACGATTATAATGTATACATATCTTCACAGCTTCAGCAAAGGCAGGCCTGAACTGGGTCAGAAACTCTACTTAGCTTGGGCAGGATGGTACGGGGACAAGAATTCATCTCTGTTTTTTTTGCTAATTCCTCTTTCATTGGAACTCTTTGTTTTCTCTTTTTCAACAGGGTTTGTGTTTGGACAGGAGTTTTGCTTATCCTTCTTGCAATGTTAAACGCATGCAACATCATTTCTAGGTTTACAAGAATTGCAGGAGAGCTCTTTGGAATGCTGATCACCGTTCTTTTTATCCAAGAGGCTGTTAAGGTTCTGATGGGTAACTTCATGGTAGAAGTCATACAAAAGTCACTTAAAACCATTTATAGAACTTAAAAGAGGAGTTTTGTTTCCTAATGCAGGGACTTATCGGCGAGTTTCTTATCCCAAAATCTGATGATCCAAGTTTGGAAGCGTATCAGTTCCAATGGCGGTATACCAATGGTCTGCTTGCTGTCATATTCTCATTCGGTCTTCTTTACACTGCTCTGAAAAGCAGGAGGGCAAGATCATGGAAATATGGCTTCAGTATGTCAAAAAATTTGAGTTGGCTGTATAGGTAAAAAAACTTGACAGAATCATTGAACAATGACTAGATTCATATTTTCAGGGTGGATGCGAGGTTTTATAGGGGATTATGGAACTCTCCTCATGCTTGTGTTGTGGAGCGCATTGTCATACACAGTCCCTAGAAACCTTCCTGAAGGAGTTCCAAGGAGGCTGGAATTGCCACTTCCTTGGGAAACCGAGTCCTTGTATCACTGGACAGTAGTCAAGGTAATACTACTACTACCTACCTTGTTGTTTGTGGATGTGACACTTTACAACAGAGAACGACCAATCATTGCTTTTGGACTAAAATTGCAGGATATGGGGAAGGTCCCGCCTCTTTACATCCTTGCTGCATTTATACCAGCAATCATGATCGCTGGCCTATACTTCTTTGATCACTGTGTATCTGCACAAATGGCTCAGCAAAAGGAGTTTAATCTCAAAAATCCGTCGGCTTATCACTATGATATCTTTATTCTAGGAATCATGGTATGGTCATGGTGATGCTTTCATTTTTTTAGTTTTAAATGAATGAACGAGTGAATCATTACTAATCCATTTCTAAGTTGTTGTAGACATTAATCTGTGGCCTACTTGGACTTCCTCCTTCGAATGGGGTCATTCCACAATCCCCTATGCACACAAAGAGTCTTGCAGTTCTTAAGAAGCAGGTTAGAAAGAAAGAAAAAGAACATTCCTACTGAATCCAATTTTTCCTTAATTTTCATTAAGTTTCAATATGAAACGTTTTGAGTATGATCAATTGCAGCAAATGCGAAAGAAAATGGTCCAAAAAGCAAAAGAATGCATGAGGGCAAAAGCAAGCAACTCAGAGATCTACGGGAGGATGCAAGATGTGTTTATAGAAATGGAAACATCCCCTAAGGCACCTAACCATATCTGTCTCATTAATTTACTTCCTCTCTTTCTTTATAGATGCCAAGAAGATAATTTCTCATCACATTTTATCATATTGAAACTTGTCAGGCTACTTCAGTGGTGAAAGAGTTAGAAAACTTGAAAGAAGCAGTGATGAAAGCAGACGATGGAGGAGGAGACACAAAGGGGAAGAAATTTGATCCAGAGGTACATATTGAAGACCATTTGCCCGTTAGAGTAAACGAGCAAAGAGTGAGCAATCTCTTGCAATCAATCCTTGTTGGATTGTTGATATTCGCAGTACCACTTCTCAGAATGATACCAACTTCAGTCCTATGGGGTTACTTCACTTATATGGCTGTTGATAGTCTCCCTGGGAATCAATTCTGGGAAAGACTTCAGTTACTATTCATCACTCCTGGTCGTCGATTCAAGTACTGAAACTCTTCTTATACATCTCAACCTCTTTTAAAAAGTTTATAAAATTTCTGATTTGTTTTTTTTGTGTGTGTGTGAACAGAGTTCTTGAAGGTTTACATGCATCATTTGTGGAGATAGTACCATACAAGTCGATTGTTATGTTTACACTCTTCCAGCTTCTATATTTTCTGATATGTTATGGAGTGACATGGATACCTGTAGGAGGAATATTGTTCCCATTGCCATTCTTCATCCTCATTGCGTTAAGACAATACATCCTCCCAAAGATTTTCGATCCATGTCATCTCCAAGTTTTAGATTCTTCAGAGTATGAAGAGATGGTTGGTGCACCACAACGAAACTCCAGCTTTGGTTTCAATGGGGAGTTAAGAGAGGCGCATAATATTCCAATGGGTGTGGTTGAGAACAGTGAAGACGAGTTTTATGATGCAGAGATCCTGGATGAGATTACTACTAGCAGAGGAGAACTCAAGCATAGAACCTTAAGTGTCAAAGAAGACAGATCTCAGATGGTAAATATATATAACCATTCTTGAATTTGATTACTTAAAATCTTATTTGATGATTTGCACACCTTTTACATGTTATTTTATTCTCAGGTATATCCGGAAAACACTGGACACTCGTAAGTCTTGTTTGGAAAAGAAAAAAAACAAATCTTGTGAAGATCTTGCTCTAAAGAAACCGCAGACTAAAAAGGGTAAGAAGAAGATGCTTAGAGGGAATAGAAGAAGAAGAAGTAAGCAGAAAAAGGATGGGGAAGGAGAGGATACAACTACAAACTTGCTAATTGTTTCTTCTATGAAACATTTTTTTGGTTTCCTCACTTTCTGTTGTTATATTTTGATGAATCTGTTTGCTTTGTATCTTTTTCTATTACACAACAACAAAAATACTATAGATCACTAGACAGTTCTCTCATTTCTGCCTTTAGGGCTAAAAAGAGGAAGTTTTGTTGCTTCTTTTTTGTTTGTTAGAAATAAAAGCAGGATGATTGAAACTCTACTAGTGTAGAATGAGTCAAATTTTCACTGCCATAGCGAGTCACTTATTGAGAATTATTTATAATTATTTTTAGTGCGTTTATTATGTTAGATGTTAATTGTAGGTCACGTTACAAAGTAGAAACCGTCTACTTTTGCAAGTAAGCAAGTTGTATTTTCATGTATATGTTTTCCCTCCACACAAAATGTTGACAGAGATGTTATATATCGTCGATTATAATGACAAAAAAATTCTTGAAATGCACATCTGAAACTTAGGGATGTTCATCAAGAAAGCTTCAGAAAAAGGAGAAAATCACCGTCTCTTATAAGCCTGATGTCGTCGATTTCAGCTCCTTCTCTGCTCAGAATCTTTGTGGCTACGAACCCTAGCTTCTTCTCACCAATTTCAATTAACTCTTCAAGAGAATTCGGTAGCTTTACCATTTTACCAGAGGAGGAAGCCTCACCACTGATTGTCACTCTCGCCGAATAGACCACACCTACTCCATCACTTATTGCGCTTCTGGTAGATACTCCTCCTTCATCACCTGAGTCAATTGAAAAAATAAATTCATTACTATTTTTATTTCCTTATAATGTCTTGATTCTTTAATCAACTTAATTTAAGGATGTAGAGAGCAAGAGGCGTTTTACCAGTATTTGCAGCCGACATGATACCAAACAACGAATTCTTGAAATTACTGAGCTTCCGTCTCTGAGAAACAGCCCGGGCCAGAGGCATTGCTTCCCTTGAACGGTGGTGAGCCATTACAGGCTCGCTGGAATGCTTCATAAACGGTTTAATCTCTGGTGTGCCAGAAACAAACTTCGGTTTCCTCTCCACTGGTCTCTGATTATGAAACAAAGCCTTGATATCTTCATGTCCTTGATGCTCAGCAAGTCCACGAGCTGTCCAACCGTAAACATCTGGCTGGTCCATATCAGCTCCTTGCTCTAACAAGAATTGTACAATCTCCACGTTTCCTTCTGAGACTGCTCTGTGCAGAGCTGTGGTTCCGTTGACATCTGAGAGTGAGATATCTCCGCCGTATTTTAGAATGTCTTTGAGTGCATCTAAGTTGTTTTGTTCAACGGCTAGGCAAGAGAAATGTCCTACAGTGTCGAAGCTCAGACTTGCGCCATTTTCTGATAAGAGTTTAGCAATTTCTTCATGTCTCCCAATGATTGCTTCCCATAATGGTACATTTCCTTCTGAATCTGCACAAGTAGTTAAACAGTTACTAGTCGGTTAACAGATTATATATGCGAAATGGAGTCATAGAACCTTTGTTATATTATACCTCGAATGTTAGGATCTGCCCCATTCTCGAGAAGTAATACAACACAATATTGGCTTCCTTTTGATGCTGCCATATGCTGAGATAAATAATACACACACACACACACACAAAAAACATATAGAGTGAGGATTCTGATTGTTCTTGGAGTGAATAAAGAATGCAATAGTTTGTTTGTACAGAGGATTTCGGGGCTGACCAGCGCGGTTCTACCATTCTTATCTGTTTCGTTAGGATTTGAGCCTCGTTTCAGCAACTGATGCAGCAGTAAATCGTCTCCTCTGGCTGCTGCAAAACATAAGCTGAGAGGTATATCCATTTTCCCTTGAGCTAGCATTAGTTCTGTCTCAGCCAAAATGCCTTTCATCACTTGATCGTTTGAGTCTTTCAGATGCTGCGTTAGACCATATATATCCCATATGAGAGAAATACTATACCCGCTAAAATTTTGTAGTCGCTATGGATTTATAAGGAAATAGCTTCGGAACAACCTGAAGAAGATTATTCATGATTATTGCCCCATCACCAACGTTTGCCTGAACAAGATTTAAGAATGCTGTACGGTTTAGACGAAGCAATTGACTCAATCGCTTGGTACGAACTGTGAACAACTGTGGCCTGTAACAGAGAACCCCAACTTCACCAAAAACATGACCTGTCTGTGCTTCGCCGACTACCTGCAATGAATACACAAATCACAACTTAAAAACCATCTTAAAAGGGGATACAAAGCAGAGTTTTACCTGATCCACTCCATTCACACGTGCAATGATATCCTGTCAAATAGTAGAAATGTCAACTAATCTGAAAAAATAAAATAATAGCAGAAGTAGAATCGTTTAGCTGATAGAATAACCAAAAACAACTTACAACAGCTCCGGTGACCATTATGTAGAAGTCTGTCGGTGCTTCATTCCGCAAAATCACATCTTCTTTGGGAGGAAAATACTCTGCCTTCATCTCAGTGACCTGCATAATGTCAGAAGGTTAAAAATGTGTGTTTCATCGAAGGAAGGTATAAAGTGTAAATTTTTGCCAATAACAAACATACCAATTGGAAAAGAAGATCATTGGATATCCCATGGAACAAGTAAATCTTGTCAACAACTTCGTAGAACAGATAATGAGATATGCTGGAACGAATAGCTTTGGGCAGGGAATCAATAATTTCTTGCTGCCGTAGGCCTTCTGAATCGGTTCTGTACCTCAAAGACAAATGAGCAACCATCTGTTCTTGCAAGCGCACCGGAAGATTGTTCCTCTGAGCAAAAGCTGAGGCGGCTTGGATGGTATCTCTCTAAAGAAATGAAAATGAACAAGACAAATCAAAACAAACTAAAACGAATCTAGCAGGAAGAGAAGACAAAAAAGTTAGTTCAAAACACAAATACATTGAACATTACGTGTGTTCTTTGATAATGTGTCTGTATTGTACATATGAAAGGAAAAATAAGCAATTGATCAAACCATATACAGAACTTACAAAGTTTATGGTGCGACTGGTCACATGAACCACCAAGTTGGTCATATTACCAATTATATAAGCTAGCAATCCAAGATTAAAAATCATGTAGAAGAGAATGAAGGCCCTCTCTTTTGCATTATTACCATGTATATCACCATAACCCGTTGTTGAGAAGGTTGTTATGGACCAATACATTGCTGTAACATACCGGATAAGCAAAGATTTCTTTGTCCAATTTTCCTCCGCAAGAGCCATAAATGTCATCGAAGGTTCTGGGTAATGTGCAGCAATAGAATACAAGAAGCAGGCGCCACAATGAACCACAAAGAGAGCAACCTACATTACGACCAGCAATGTCTTAAAGTGACAGTAACAAAATGTAATTTCTCAGTGGAAGATCGTGTATAGCTAGTTACTCACGAGGAGAAGCTTCGTGCATCGAATCCAGAAGTAGTTGTATTTCCGATCTTTCTCCAATCTGAAAATTTCAATACAGGGCAACTAAGAAAGACTATATTACAAAGAATAGAAGAGCTTGATGATCAGTCTTAAGAGCTTTTCTAGTAACCGCATTCCAGAAATTTGTATACATATATAATAGTGGATAATGGAACACATTCAAATCTCACCTGGCAAAACATTTACTGACCCTGCGCAGACGCCATAGACGCAGCATACTGAAAATACCATATCCTTGAATAGTCTTATGCAACAAGCTGGCAAAAAGTTCATAAGGAACTGTAGATACCAGATCAAAAATGAGCCAAGTGGAGGTATATCTCCAAGCTATTCTCTTGGGATCATCGACTAGGAGATAAGTTGCCTTGTCCAAGAAGGCAACAAAGAATGTCAGAACAATATCGACAGCAAAAAATCCGTTGACAATGTTATCTAGAATACTGAGAGGCGCTCTTGGCGTTTGTAGGAACCCGAACTCAAAAGGCGACGCCCACGCTGTGTAGAGCACCAAAATCACTAGAAACCAATCCCAGGCTCTGAAGAAATTTCAACATTATGCAACTCATCAGTAGTGACACTATCATAGACATAATCATACAATGTAACAGATGAATGAAGGGAAAAAGAGAGAAAGAACACATATAAATACTCTTTGCAGAATTTAAAGTATAATGCATGTGCAGAAGTTAAAGTCTAATGCATGAGCAAACCTACAAAATTAAATTGAATAGCTAAAAAACTATGAGATGACGGAATTAGCTAGATGTCCCCTTCAACACGAGCATTACATCGAACAGTGTAGATTCATCGAAGCAGATTCACAACTTTAATGGAGTAGAAATTAAGTAGATATAAAAACCTTCTCTAGAAGAGAAGCGAAAACAGTTGCATCAACGATTTATCAATCATAAAATCTCAATTATGTAGAAGAAGGAAAACACAGAAGCAGTTAGACAAAAATCGTCGAATACTCGTACCTGTAGCGAGGATCAAAGGGAGAGACGATGAAGCAGCGGAGCTTAATGTGGCGGCTCGAGCGAGAGGCGGCTCCGACTCCAAGCGGCGGAAGAAGACCTTTGCTAAAACTGTAATGACTCATTGTCCCTTCTATGGAATGCTCCGCCGCCACATCCTCAGCCTCATTAATGACTCCATTGTCGTGCTTCTCAGGCCAAAACCACACCATCTTCTTCTTCTTATTATTATCCATACCAATCGACGATTCTACTCTCTGATCTCTCTCGCGTGATGATGGTTTGAAGTGAGAAAAGGCGTTCACGTTCCGTTGTCGAAGTAATTGTTGAAAGAAGAATTAAGGGCGTGTACACATGGGTTGGTCTCCTCCCGAATTTCGGTTTCTCTAAACTTGGTGTGACCTTCTGGTAGGTTTTCTCTTTTTTTACCCTTTTGCCCCTCTGCAACTAATTTCCCTCCTTGAATCTTCTTTTTCGCTACATAATAAAATCAGAATTTTATTGTCGTAGATTTCTTACCATTTAAAACGCATCGAGTAAAATATCTGTATTTTACGCGTCATTTTTTTTTTTGTCATCATCATTTAAAAGGAAACTCAGCGTTCAATATTAAGAAAATTCCCAAAACAAATTGGGTTTCTTTCCAAAACACCATATAGTCACTAAAAGTTTCAACTTTTGTTACTAGTTTTTTTGAAAGACTTTCACAAATTATTTTTAGGAATATTAATTTCCTCTTTTCGAAAAAAGATATCCTTCTTACTAATCCTAAAATAAATGTCACTATTGAAATTTGACATTTTGGTGATAGATATATTCGTATTCACGAAAGTGAACATACTGGCTAAAAAAGGGAAACAGATATAATCAGGCCCAATATGTCTTTGAGATAATACAACATATATCTTCGACTTTGCGAGCGTTACAGTCAAATGGAAGAGACGAATTTCTTCTCCCAGCTCAGTCAAACAATTTTTTTGCTAGAATGACGACAGTTTTGGATATACGAATCTACAAAAATATATACAATCACGAATTCTAGATCCTATATTAGTTTTCGATTTATTGCATATACTAGCGAGATGTTTGTTCGGTGTCATGCACAAAATTATTTTTCGGTGACTATTAAAAACTTGAAATGTAATTTTCATAATAACTCTGAATATTTAAAAACAATTTATATTTTGATATAAAATAAGGATTGGATGAAGAGAGTCAAAAGTAAATAGCCGTTAAGTCCATTGCATGTCGAAACGTGTTACAAAAGAAACAGATATGAGCAAGAACGAAACGCTTCTACTTAATTAGCATTTTCTGTAGATATCGATGCAGAGCCACAAGCTTTACCCAACGGCTATGTCTTGTCTACTTTCACCATAAATACACATACAAAGCACTCAAAACATACACAAAATTAACGAGTTAAGCTATAAGAGAGTAGGAAGTGGGGTAAATCAAAATTTTGGATCGGAGAGATCGATCGATGGTTTTGGTCAAAATGTTTCATATTTACTTCATGATTGTGATGTTGATGGGTCTGGAGTTTACAACAGGGTTATTAAACGGGCACAAGTTCTATGTTGGTGGGAAAGATGGTTGGGTCCTTACTCCTTCCGAGGATTATTCTCATTGGTCTCACCGAAACCGGTTCCAAGTCAACGACACTCTTTGTAAATCTCTCTCTTCTCTGCTATATGGACACAATGTGTCAAAATGTCATTGATGCCTGATATTATCAATTGTTGATTTTGCAAGATTTTAAGTACGTGAAGGGAAAAGATTCAGTGTTGGAGGTGAGTGAAGACGGGTACAACACATGCAACACGACTCACCCCATGACTTCCCTCTCCGACGGCGACTCTCTCTTCCTACTTAGCCGCTCAGGCCCATTCTTTTTCGTCAGCGGCAACTCCGGAAACTGTCTCAAAGGTCAGAAGCTTGCCGTAACGGTCATGTCCACCGTCCACCACAGCCACACTCCTCGCCATCCCTCTCCTTCCCCGTCACCTTCAGCTTCTCCGGTCCATCAGTCTTTGTCGTCGCCGGCACCTTCTCCAGATGTGGATCCCGCCGATTCAAAAGTTCTGGCCCCAGCTCCAGGGCCTGCGGCGGCAGCTCGCAATTTGGCTGTTTCGGTTGGTCCAGGGGTGGTTTCTCTAGGCTTGGTCCTTGTGATTATGATAAGTTCCATGGTTTAGGGTTAGGGATTGTCTCTGGTCATTTAATTTGTGAGCGTATTAATATCTCCACAGTTGGTTTTAAAAAGTAATTACAGTATGTGTCTCATCGGCTTATCGCCCTTATCATTAAGTTTGTTGTAACTTTTTCTATTTATCCCGTCGTATTTGTCCTTGTTTTGTGTTTAATTAAATTTTAGGTCGATATTGATATTTTTTTTTTAATTTTTTTTTTTGGAATGTGAATATCACTTAGAATGAAGAGTTGAGGTTTTACAAAAGTCCTTGTTGAGTGTATCAACAAATTAACGCATCCACGCAAGGCAATGATAATAAACTTTATGGGGCCAAGTGCACCAACTTCCTCTATACTTGGCTCCGTCCCTGACTGCGGAAAGCCTAGAAAGGCTAATCCATACAAACAAGATTGCAAGGTCATTACGCTTAGTTATCGATTCACGGATTAATCAACACCCTAAAAGACATAAGTTCTCTCCAGCATCTGACACATCAGCTTTTTCTTGCATCCTGGTGTTGACACATCAGTAAAAATGAACTTCCAATCAGATTAAAACAAATAATACAGATCAGCTTCCTTTGTGCCACATCACTTTCTCAATTTTGAAATGGGCTTGGGTTTGAGAATAGAATATGAGAATCAAAACTCAGATATTTTATTTTGGCTAGATCGTGTGAGAAGAAAACGGAACGACGACACCAACAACGCTGCTCCTTTTTGTCGGAGCTATCCTCTTCTCCGGCGTCGGCAATGTCAGTCTCCGGGTATGGTTTCCGAGTTATGGACCGAGATTGGTCGGATTGGGTCTCTTGTCAATCGTAAGTTGTCTTTTTTTTTTTGTCATTAAGCAACATTCTAAATTGATTTTCTGATGTTTCTGTCTCATGAATTAATGCTTAAAAATCTGATCAATTGATTGGTGTTGCAGAGATTATTTCGGTGATTACAAATGATGGACGCAACATTGTGGTATGTTATATTCTCTTCTTGTGTGTTATATTGTTTGAAACTTCAAATATTAAAGAAAGTGTAGTACCAAAGTCAAAACTTGTTTCGATTCTTTATTTTTCAGGGAGTTCTTAAAAGGTTTTGACCAGGCTACTAATACAATCTTGGATGAATCTCACGAACGCGTGTTTTCCACAAAGGTTAGCTTCATATTTTTGTTTTAAAGTAGCAATTTTGTTTTCTACAAGTATTGGCCAGTTTATGACATGCATAACCTTGTTTACCCCAATGTTTAGTGGCTTCTTCAGTGGCTACATCTAACAGTGGTTTTACTTTCATGAAGGTTCTATGATTTAGCAGAGTTCTATGTTGTAGCAGGCTCCATGTTTTCTGTGTAGTGATCGCAGATCAATAGGATGTTAGTTTTAACAGAAATTGGATGTAGTGAGTATATGATGAAGGCCTTAAAGGAACAAAATTTTGACCACCATGCACATATTCAGGTCCAAACATTTTTTTCCCTCTTGATAAATCATCTAGATGCATGTGTATGTATACAAATCTTGACTGTTGTCGTTTTACCAATTTTGTTTATTATGACGCAGGCTCTGGCTTTTGCACCAGTTATTGATGGAAAAAGTTGTATCATAGCTTACCAAAGTGGATCAGGCAAGACATTGTCATATCTTGTCCCTGTTATTCAGCGTCTCAAAGAAGAAGAACTTCAAGGACAAAGCAAATTGTCTCCTGGGTGTCCTCATGTTATTGTTCTGCTTCCCAGGTTGATTTCTTTATATGCAAATCAGATAATTCTCGAATCATATCAGTCTACACAAGTATCCAATTTGAATTTTGATTGATTGAGAACTTGACAATCAACCTTGGTGCTTTGCAAGTGCCAAGTAGTTTGCCAAGGAGTGAAAAATGTAGTGTAAATGAAGAAAAGGAAAAACATTAGCTTTGGGGTGTGATGACAAAGAGAATGCTACTATTGCAGCATATATTGATAGAGAAGAAATTTCTGCAATAAAGGAGAGTGGACTGGATAAAGCAAAGCAGTATGAGACTGCATGAAAATGCATTAGCATTGGAGTGTGAGGACAACTAAAATGATACTAATGCAGCAGATGTTGATAGAGAAGGCGATAAGGAAAATTCTTCAGTCTTGGACAATAACAGGGAAAAATGTTGTTTTGTCTTACTTTGGGTTCTATTTTCACATCATCTCACAAATATACTTGTTTTGTGTGAATCTTGTAGAAAATTCAACGAAGCCACCTATCCTGTGTTGAAAAAAGAAGTCTTTGACAAGAAACAAATTTGTAAAACTACTCAAAAGGTATGTTACATAGCCTATGTACCTTATGCTTAGTTCTAACTGGGCTCTAATGTCATCTTCAGTGTATTTATATGTATTTGTATGAACCAGGTTATGACAGTAGCAGATAAGTGTTTCAATGGCAAATAGAGTAAAGAAACCACAATGTACTCTTGCCAAAGAAAAACTGCAACCATTATGGGGTTCCATGGTGAAAACTTGGGTCCAAAACATCAACCAATTCGAGTAAGTTATTTCTGAAGCATATCAGAATCTGTTCATCGTGTGAGTGTTTTTTGTTTTTGTGATATAATGATCTCAACTGCAGTTGGGAAAAGCACAACATCCCGGGTAAAAGCTTCAAGAGGAAAATCCACAACACTTGTCTCTGAAGATATGATGAATTGCAAGAGGTAAAAAAACTGTTTGATCAGAAAACAAAGTGTAAACTCTCACTTGAGATAACCGGGCAAAAGCGTTTTGACTTCTTATATACACTAACCTTTCCTCAACATGTAATCCTACAATTCGTTTGCCTTTCCTCAGGTTTGCATTCGGTAGAAAGAAGCAAGTGGCATGTAAAGGAATTGAAACCGTGGAGAAGACTAGAATAATGATTGGAGAATCTAAGGAAGTCGTTGCAACCATCAACAAACAATCTGTTTGTGTTGTTGCTTCAGGGGAGAAAAGACATGTGCAACTGTTCCAAAGGGACCAAAGTTCCATAGTATTTTGTTATTGTGGTACAAAATACACATCGTAACATAAAAAACAATATTACTAATTTTAACATCAACATATAAGTTTTGTGTTTTTCGTTAAAGATTTTCAATTTAAACCGAAAAATGTCTTTCAATGTAGTTTTAAAAAAACAAAAAAAATGGAAACCTAAAATAGATCAATATGCAATTATGTTTTTCTTTTGATTATAAGTATAGTTCAACATGTAATTATATTATTCTTTTCATTATAAGCTTTTATTTTATTTTATTACATAGAGCAACCTAACAAACTTGAATAGTGATGAAAAACAAGAAAAAACTACAAAGTTTATATTTACAATTTTACAACATACATCTATAATTTTAATAATGAAAATGTATATGGGAATATATCCAAATCAATAAAATAAAAACATTTCCAACATGTTATTACTCAACTTTATTAATTTCTGTTTCCTAATCAATTAAACGTTTTTTACAAAAACAAATTTTAATATTAAAAAAAAATCATTCATCTTTAAAAAAAATTAAGTAATTTTAAAGATTTTTTTAAACAAAAATGTACATAAAATAACAATCCATAGGTTTTGATGTTTTCATATTTCTTATTACTATCTTACATATAAATATTATACAAAAACCAATTATATAATAATATATAACAAACAACAAACTAATTAACATTAACATTACATATAAAATTTACAATAACGAAAAAACGTAAAAAATAAATACCCCGCAGCATCGCGCGGGTATCTACCTAGTCTACAATAAGATATACAATCTCTTTCTTTCGTTATTTGATAAAATCTGGCCTTTTGGCTTATGTATTATTACTATCCTCATGCCTTTTCAACAGAAAACCAATTATAAAAAAAGTTCTCTTTTTGTTTGTTAACATGTTGCTATACCATGAGAAATTATATTATAGAAGAAAATATAGATAGAGATGTGTTGATTAATTCCAAAAAAGGTGATACATTTCACGTCTACTCCATTTTATATATTACGCTTTCTTCCACCTTGCACGTCTAGTCCATTCAAATTTCTCTCATAAACTTTGTGTAGAATTCACATGTGTGAAGGATCACCTGGTTAAATTTGAGGAAAAAATTAATTTGAGCCAGACAGAAAAGCGTGTAGCAAGATGATGATTGTTGACGTTTGCGTTGATTCGGGTCTACCAGTTAATGTGTGTTTTTTTTTTTGTTGTTGATGTTTTATTCACGTTTTGTTCATTTTCCAAATAAAAAACTAAAAAAGGGTCAAGTGATTCTTGCAAAACAGTGTTGAATTTAGACACAATAATTACATGAGGAAGTCATCCATATTTTCACCTAACCGAGGAAATAAATATGTATCTTGATTAAAATACCGCTTTGTATACTACAATAGTATCATGGTCACAGAAGTTGCCCTGTTTTGGGTACACACATGAGACACCAAAATCTCAAAGCGAAACTCATTTCACTTTATTTCCCCTAACTTACTTATTGTATTCGTACGTCTATATATATAATCACACGACAGCTACAGCGGTCGGACGGCCCATTCCAGCACCAAAGAGACCATAATTCAACATAGAAACCCTCTGCTTTGCCTCCGGAAACCTATCCTCCTCCGTCTCCGAAACCGGCGTCACCGATTTTCTCTCACACGTTCCGAGCCACTTGGCCTGCATATATTTGTGTTTTCTCCAAGGTCCCATGTGCATCTTCTTGTCTTTCATACACTTTTTGGCCGCGGAGCACAATATCTTTATCAATGATTTTAATCTCTCGGTTTTCCCGACGTACACTTCCGGTAACATTCCGATGAGTCGCTTGTACTCTTCACTGCCTCTCGCCATTTCAAACTCCGCCCTAAAACATAGCTCGATCACCACCCGGATCTCGCCTTTCTTTGAACCCGATTTGTCCACGACCTCCAAATATTCATGCTCACCTAATGTTTGACAAATAAACCTCATGGTTAGTTCAAACAATTATATTTAATGACAACTTGCTTCGAGACGGAAAACGTTCAAAATAATACTATTTTTTTTTAGAATATCTAGATAATTCCGTTGACATGGCTTTTGATAAAGATGGGTGAAAGTTTCAAAACAAAATTTAAAAATTTTCTTGAATCTTAAAATCACGAATAATCTTCCTTTGTAAGAAATTAGAATATTGAGAATTTAAAGATTTGAGTTAAATGGGTTTGATTTTATTACCTGCAGGGATCTCGTGAGAGCTTCTCCACTTGGATTTGGATATGAAGCAATCATAGCCGGCATCTCGGAGGCGGCGAGACACTTCGCCGCGTAAACAGATACGGCAACCGTCGGTCACCGGTCTCCGACAGACACATACCAAACCATTTGATCTTACTACTTTCAACGCTTCCTTCGTTGCTTGTCTTATCTTTGTCTCAGTTGAACTTGTTCTATACAATGTCGCCTACACATATTGCAGGTTTGGTCCAAAACAAAATTAATTAACGAAACCCCACAAGAAAGCGAAACTGGAACTTCTAATCAAAAGAAGAGAGAATATATAATATTTATAATATATAAAAAATTACCTGGAGAAGTTGTTCTTGTTCTTGCCAAAATTTTCTGTTCTCTTCTGAATTACAATCGGTGGTGTCGTTGTCAACTTCGGGTTCGTCTCCGGCGGCGAAGTTACCAGAGTCGGTGTAATCCTCCGGTGAGTGGTTTCCTTCGTCGAGAAAACCAAATAGAACATCGTCGAAGCTAGCCATGCCGTCTAGAAATTTCATGATGTCATCGGAATTTTGCCGATCCATTTCTTGGAGGAGGAGAGAGAAGAAAAAAGTGTTTTTCTTTGTTTTCTCTTAATTCTCTTTGTTGTGTGTTTGTTGGGATGAAGAGAAAATAGGATTAAGTGGAAAGGATATATATAGTCAGAAAATTGAAGGCTAAGTAGGACAAGGGATAGAGATAGGACCCACCCTAGAGGTGGGAGAAACAGAGACAAGGCGCCGCGAACAAGTGCTTCGATGCTCTGTTTGAGTTTGGAAGAAAATGACGTGTGAGTATATGATTGGCAATTGAGTCGGATCTGATGGCTAAAGACAGCTAGATCGTATGTCAGCATAGCCCAATCACGAGAACTTCGGACCACAGATTCGGATATACTCAACAAGCGTTTCGATTAAAATTCAAAATAAAATTAGTATGATACAAATTTTCTTTTAAAATTAAATTAGTACACTATAATCCATTTTTAACAATTGGATTTATCGATATTCTATTTTCTTAATTCTTAATTTGAGATAAGATTATCTCAAACTAGATAAAGCGTGTGGAGTTTTTTTNGGGTTTTTTTTTTTTTTTTTTTTTTTTGATAAACAAAGCTTGTGGAGTTAGATTAACGAAACAATTAGAACCGGCTTTGCATAAGGAAATTTTATGTTTTGACCATTTAAAAAGAATTTTTTGTCGAGTGGTATCATTTATCTTCGTTTTGAGGATACTGTATCAGGTATGTTCAACCGAGAAAAATGATATAATGATCATATAATTCTGCAATACGCAGTCAATTACGAAATAAAAAATAAAGCCACGTTTTATTTGCTAGATTCAGGTTTCTATTTTTTTTGAACTGGTCCTGGAGATAAATTATACCATTTGTTTTTGTCATTCTATATATAAATCTTCTTTCTAAATGTATATATTGGCAACCAGCTAGTAGCTAACACGTTTTTATACATCTTATAAGAAAGACGTTAATCAAATTTTTTTTTTAAATGATGAAACGGTGTCTTGCAAAAAGAAATAAGTTTCTGTTCCTTGACATAAAAGTTATTTTGTGTGAATTATCCATCGTCCACACAGTATTAGAAACTTTCTCCATAAAACTAGATGCAAATTTATTCATATGCGATTTAAAAAAGTATAATAATGATTAATCATGAAAAGCACTTGCGACTCGCTAGAATCGTCCTGATCTTCGAGAATAGGACCCACGTGCCAATAATCAGACGCGGACAAAGACATCTACGTGGAAGATAGCCATACACGTGTCTTTTTGTCCTAAACGCCTTATCCCCGACTAGTACTTACATGGGGCGTCCTTGTCCTGCGACTAAAATAATACTCCATAGAGGAAATTAGCTGAAAGTTAGAACTTATATTAGGAAAATCTGCTATCATCTTCTTTTAATGCCTGACCAAATTTACGATCTAATCTGAAATTCTAGCGTGAAATATACGTTTTCTGAAATTGTGCAAATCATGTATACCTATGCTACTTCATATAAATTTAATAGTATCAGTTTATCGATCCATCGGTTCCTTAAAAAAGTCAGTTTTCAGATACCACTAGTTACAACAAATGGTATTATACTTTAGTTTGGTAAGAAGGATTGGGAGATGTGGTAATAGAATTAGATCACATTTTCGATTTATATTCAGATGTCTATCAAACCATAGACACATGCATGGTTTAATATATAACTCCCCGGTTCTAAACAGATGCAAGTTTTTTCTCGATCGCCCATGAAAATGTTGACCGGATCATATCGTAAAAGAGTTGAAATACAAAATAAAAGGAAAATGATTCCGTTTAGTAGAATATTCCGCATTTTTTGCAAGAAGGATTTTGTGAGGCTGGGAATATTCTTAAGTAAGGGTCACATACTCTCACATGGTGGCAGCATGTGGACCAGATCATTGAGATGAGGAAACAATAAACAGTTATTCGTTGTTGTCAGTATCTATTACTGACAGAAAAAATGGTAAAATGTGCAAATAATGGAATCATGTATGCATATTTTTGCTGTTTAGCAAGTAAGTTAATTGGTACAAACCCTCTGAATATTCCCTAATAGTAATTAGGTCATTCTAAGGAATGAAACTTTTGATACCGGTGGTTTTACTATTTGGTTAACAAAAATAAAATAAAAGTAGGTTTTAAAACTCTGATTGAGTTACTTTTTTTTTATTAAAAGCAGATGGCCAAATTGTAAAACATTAAAAAAATAAAATTGAAACACTTAAAAGGGAATCTATTCTTGATTTAAATTTATATGAAAACTTCACATTTTAAGCGGAAGTCACTACCCCACCACAATTTAGTTACAACACACATAATATTTTGTATTTCATTAGCATGTAGAGATGAAATCTGAAATCTAGTAAATATATATTTCTCACACTTGTAAATGTTAATCATGATATTTTGAAATATAAACAAGGTAATATTACCTCAGGTTAATTAGCTGTATAAATAAAATGGAAGAATGTCGTCATTTGTTCTCATGTCGTCGATATGGGTCCTTTGACTCTCAAGTGGTTATTTCGCCCATCGGTGGATTCTTTTATTTAATTATTTACGTTTTACAACCAATTCAGAGATCCATTGATATCTTACTATGTTTGTATACTGTATACCGTAGCTGGCTAATTAATATTTTTTCCTACAACTGGTTTAAGCTTTGTTTTTTATTTATTAATATACAACATGAACAACATTATCTCGTTTTGCATACATTAATAAAAATGAGTAGAACCGATCGACGCAGACTCGCCCTGCATGTTTTTATAGTGTATAATTAATATGAGAGTCAAAAAAAAAAATGAGAGTCAAATAAATTAGTGTTTGATTTGAATCCATGCTGTTAAAAGCTGTCACATATATGTTTCAATATTTGTCAGTTTGTACACAATAGAATTCTGGAGAGTAAATTCCTCAAAATTCTAAAGGAAAGAAGAATTGAGCCTACGTACGAAACTCTTCGAGAGGTGCTGAGTAAATACGAAGTATCTACAATACTGACTACAAAAGGCTAATCGATATTTTTCTCTACTTCAAAGATCTGATATATAATTTAGAAGTTTAAAATATCTACTAGTACGTACTATTTATCATTATTTAGTTACAGTCATCAATTATATTATTAGAGGGCTAGAGCTCTGGCTATGAGTGAATCCGAAGAGACAAAAGAAAGTAGGATTAATGGAAAGATTAGTACGTATATCGGTATATATACATTTTTTTTTCATATTTCGTCTCTTCGTTGTTTATTTTGTTACGATAATCATTATCATCTTTAACATATGTGGTTGAAATTGAATAATATATAACGTTGATTTATTAAAGTTTTTGAAAAGGATCGTTTCTAGCTATCTCGAACAATTTGATATATAGTTAATTAAGGTCCGCTGTAACTTACAACTATGTTAACAACACTTGGCAAAAGGTACTACAATATCTTGTATCAACGGTAAAGTTGACAAGAAAATTGAAATGGCAATTGCTAAAAAACATATTATACATGATATCTATAGGTACGTTAGTATCACGAAACTTCTAAAATTATGTCAGGTGTTATATATGATAATTTTCCTTACACGGCTATCTTATGTTTTTCTCTAAGATTATGTGTTTTACTTAAATACTGTATATGGATTTGTACGCGACTAGTCCATTAATTCATTTTATGACTATGATTCTCTTCTTCTTTTTTCTTTCTTTTTTTGATAAAACTTACTTCTTTTCTTTAGTTGACCAGATAGAAAAAGAGAAAGAAAAGGAAACATCACCTGAGGTCCTGAGGAATGACAAATCATCGATAAAAGGATAAAAGGATGTTACCAAAAAAAATCATCGATAAAGGAAAAAGCTGAGTTCATTACTACAAGGCAGAAGCCAAAGTGCAATCGAGAAGAAGAAATAAAACATACAAAACCCAGTAGAGAAAACGTAATCCAGGGAAATAGATCATCGACGGCCTTAAAGCTTTGAGGATGGTAAAGGAAATTATTGTAAACAAACACCACATTTAGCTTAGCAATAATAAACAAAGTAATCACAAACTTAGGGATCCTTGTTTTTCACTAAATTAGTGATCATTGTTCATAAACTTACCCATTCTATATCAAAGTTCACAAAACTGTAGCATCAACATATATACACACTCGTCTCAAGTATTGTTTTTCTTCTTACTTTAACAAATTGAAGACATCTTGAGATTGTCAAAATTATTTGTGGGGGATTTGCTCAAGTACCAAATATTTTGGCATAGTTTGTAAATATACAATCACCATCCGTTTATCGTTAAAGATATCAATAGTTAAGATACAAGATGCTAAAACTCTTCTCTTTGTTTTTTTTATGCAAACGATGCTAAAACTCATCTTAAGTTTTTTTTTTTGAACTAAATAACGTTAATCTTCATTGGTCATTAAAATAAAGAAACCCTAAATTCATTTCAATAAACTAAGTTTCATTAAAACATCTCCTATATATTAATAGAGAAACATTTTTACCAAGAATGCTGATGTGTCGTCGCTAGAGAGCTCGACATTAATTATAAAAATAAAATCCTAACATGCTCACACTCTTCTCTCACCTATAAATACTTTTTCTCTAAAGAGATAAAACCAAAATTTAATGTTGATTTTAAAATAATTTGAAATGAAAATCAATTTTGGTTTAATTAATCGATTTATTTAAGGAAATATTGAAATATTAAAAACTTATCTCTCATCCTTTTATGATCATATTTTTTTTTAAAAAAATTGAATCAAAACATAGTCTATATAGTAAATAAAATCTAGATTTCTTTTTTCACATATGCTGAGATTTGAATTTTTTAAAACGGACATAATTTACTCTCTTTTTTTTTCAGCCCGAACATAATTTACTTAATTAGTAAAAAAGAGAGTGGATTTTAATTTTAATATTTGATTTAACACGCATGCGCATCCAATGAATATTTAATATTTTTGAATAAAAATTAAATAAATTTTGACAAAAAAAAAAGTAAAAAAACAAAACTATTCAATCAAAAACAATAAATAATCACTTGAAAATATGAAAAAATTGCATTGTATCATAAAGATCAGCGGGTTACTGAAATTTGAAATCAGAATATATAAACAAGCTTTTGTATCATAAAGATCAACGATTTGAAAGTTATGTTTGAATAGTGATACTTTTCATTTTATTTTGATGGTGTTTTGGAAAGTGGTTCATCAAAAAAGATAATTTTATGAAAGTCCACATTATTTAAAAATTAAATTCGTGTATTTAAGAGCATAATTAAGGAAGGATGGGATAAGAAGGAATCAAAGTTGGAATAATGTTCTCACAAATTCGTTTGTCTCCCAGCATTTAGACTGTTGGGATATTCCCATCTTAAAATGAAAAATCTAAAACAGTACTGTATCCAAAAATATCTGTACACACTTTATATAATGTGCCTTTTTAAAGAAACAATAATCAAATCAAAGTCCAGAATCAATCTAATGTCCAACCAAAAACAATTAAAGTGCTGATAAAATTATATAATCTATACTCCTTCTGTTTTTTATTATAAGATTTTCAAGTTTTTTAGATATAATAAACAAACATATTAAAATATATTATTTTTTGTGATTTATAATTTCCAACAGCTCTAAACCAATAATGTTTAGTTATTTTTCTTGAATTCTATAATTTATCATTAATAATTGTACATAGATTAGTGAGAAAATCTATTTTTTTTAAACCAAATATTTTCAACAAAAATCTTATATTAAAGAACGGAGGGAGTATTTAAAGTGTTGTACTTATAATAATAAATTAAGGCAATTTGCATTCAGCATACAAATATAATAGTTTTTCAATGTAATATTTTTATGAACCTCACTATCAAACAATTAGGAATTATAATTTTGTGTAAAAGTGTAAGAATCAAATCTTAAATAAATATAACTTCTATCTATATCAATATAATAAGACAACAATTTGTCTAGATGGTACAAAATTTAAACAAAAATAATATACATTTGTTCCTTTTAAAAAGAATAAAGAGACGGCCGAAAAGGGCCAGTTAAGGCGAAGGCTAATGTGAGATTAATAAAAAAGTATTAGTATCATATGACGATCACAATTACTGATTTGAGGCCTAAACCATGTGCTATGAAAGCTGTTTAGCATGATTAGCGAATAGAATATTATGTGTGTAAAAAGATCACTTCTACAGACGTTTTAAAATTTTCAGTCCAATAAAGTTAATTATCAATCCAAATGTTTTTTTTTTTGTTAATTTATCAATCCAAATGTTCTAACTTAAGAATGTTTTTAAATATCTTTACAATACCATAGTGATGGAGAGGCAGGAGCAAAGTAGAGGGTATAGCTAACACTGTTTACATTGTTCAAAACATTAATTTTGAGAGAAGCTCATATAGTCACTTATACATGCTAACCGGCATTAACCACTTAACCAGACCGGATACTCTCGATGAAATTATTGTTCTCCATGGAAAACAAAAAAAAAGCTTACACAATTCGTAGTTGTTCGTTATTTATTGTAGGAATTATTTGGAAAACAAAAATTATGAACTCATCCAGAAGCTACATGGGACTAAATTTTAGACCTACTTACAAAAAAGAAAAAGTTTAGACCTACTTCTTAATGATAATGGATTATGTAAGCAGGAAATAATGTCACCTGCTTCGTATTTTTCCTGTACGACGACGACGACATCATGGTAAACAAAATAGCAATTAGGATACGGGTCGTAATCTAAAATCCCACCAAACAAAAAAAATATATCAAAACTAAATCAAATATCTACATGCATGATAATCTCTTCAACCTAACCTTAATTAAAGGTTGCTTAGAGATGGACAAGAAACTGATTAAAATGCTTTGTTTAGAAAGTGGGAATATAAGATTTGAGAATTTTGACCAAAAAATATAAATTTGAGATTATTTTTTTAATCACCACAGTTTAACCTTAAATTACACTTGCAATTTGAGACGATACCAAATAACTTTTTGAGTTAATTAATCATAAGCAGACAAAAACATGCATTTCAACTGTCAAGTGGTGTTGGTTATTCTTAAAAATAAGATGTTAGCCGGAATCCAATTCGTATAGAGTAAAGATACAATTATATTTGTTTAACTTAGCGCATCTATTTAACAAGATTATCATTTCAGAGTACATCTCATTCCATGTATTAAATTAAACCCCCTTTTTCACAACTGGTATCACTTTTTAGGATTGATTTATATATAACTTACACAACTACTTTACCTATCTATTAATACACATTCAAATGAGTTAAATAAATGGATTTTGATTAGATTTCCCCCAGTTCTGGATTTGAGTCGGATCAAGATCACAATCTAAGACAGACATTTGAATGAAATAAAAAGGATTCGTAAATTCATCGAATGCGAGTAAACATGAATCTACTTGTTAAACACAAACCTCGCAAACAACTTGGGACAACTTTTTAGCATTACTAAGCCTAAATCAGCTGCCTAATGTAGAGATGAGGTGGTAATGTTAGTTGAGTTTCTAACTTCTAAAGT
>OVAQ01000212.1:0-11667 GCA_900406345.1 Erysimum cheiri | reverse complement strand
GTGGCAGGGTACTATTCTACCACTAGACCACTGGTGCTTTGGTATGCTACTAAAGACAAGATAACAGAGATAGCTCTGAATAATAAATCCACTACAGCCTGATAAAAAATCAAAACTTATTTTAATATTAAAACATTTTTTGGGATGAACCAATAAGACAAAGTGACCCCAGTATGTATGTGTCATAACTCATAAGTCATAAGGATAAGTGGATAACAGCCACAATAATTAGGCAAATTAAAGAAACTTAGATGGGCCACTTAAGGCCCAATAAAACGGAAATTAGACGACATCGTTTCGATAGCGTTGTAAATTTACCCTTCGTTCGTCTCTCCCAGGAGTTGAAAAACAGCAGCTCCGTTTCTTTCATTGGCACAAAGAGAAAGCTGAAATTGCGTAATCTGTGAAATTGAGAGAGACAGACAAATATGGCGTCGTTTTTGCAATCCTTCATCGATCCGAAGAAGAACTTCCTTGCTCGTATGCATATGAAAGCCATATCTACTCGCCTTCGCAGATACGGTCAGATCTCTCTCGATAACCCTAATTTCTTAATCTGAATTTGTTGTCAATGAGGAGGCTCTGTATCTCTTCAGGACTGAATCTGAATCAGCTCTTGTTTGG
Organism: Erysimum cheiri; assembly: GCA_900406345.1. Taxonomy (NCBI): domain Eukaryota; kingdom Viridiplantae; phylum Streptophyta; class Magnoliopsida; order Brassicales; family Brassicaceae; genus Erysimum; species Erysimum cheiri. Next base: position 11,043 of record OVAQ01000212.1, on the reverse strand, counting down.
AATGATTAGGTCTCAGGTACGATGATCTGTACGATCAATACTACAGTATGGACATCAAAGAGGCAATGAACAGATTGCCCAGGGAGGTCGTTGATGCTCGTAACCAGCGTCTCAAGCGTGCCATGGACCTCTCCATGAAACACGAGTACCTTCCCAAGGATCTCCAGGTATTTTGCATTGTCTATTTGTGTGGTTCTCCGATGAAATTGATGTTAGAAGCAATCTAGGATGCGGATTGAAACCCAGGAAAATGAGCTTCAAATATTGATTAAATTTTAGATTATATTTCAAGGATACAAGCCCGGTATCGAATTTAAGATTCAATTTCGTCTTCTGATGTATTTGTTTATTTCAAATTTAGGATAGAAACCAAAATCTTAATTTTTTGAAACTAGTTCATCTGAAGAAGTTACCTTAGATTGGTATTCTTGTGATAGTGGAACTTAGATGTATATGAACTAGTTCATGCCTCTTGCGCTACTACTGTGTTTGCTCTCTCTTGCTAGAGCTCATTGGAAAATGTGAAATCTTTTTTTTTTTCCTTTCTGTAAAGTAAAATGGTGATTGCATGTATACTATCGTATTACTCTATTGATTTACACAATGGCTTTGGTTGACAATGTTAAGCTATCAAGAATTGCAACTGTTAGGCATTTTTTGAGATTTTCTAACTTTCTTATGTGATGTTTTTTATTTCATATACAGGCCATGCAGACCCCATTCCGTGGCTATCTTCAGGAGATGCTGGCTCTTGTAAGTCTCTTTTGATGAAAATTATCTATATATCATTATCTGGCTTTAAGGTAGGAAGAATCACTGCAATTTTGTGTACTCTATTCAGTTGCCAAAAGAAAGAAAAAAAGCATAATATTCCTCCTTGCAGTAAAGTTTCCATTTTTTCCTGTCTGCTTTCCTGTATTGATATGCTCTTTGACATCAGTTTGTTGCATACCGCTTGAAACAATGATTACAACTGGGAGATGCATATTTTTCCTTTCTTGTTTGAAGCAAGATGTTGTTCAGATCTTCTGTTTTCATATGTCGCCAAGTGTTGCATCAGGAAGATACTGTTTGCAATGTTTTAATTGACTAGTGTCGCTTTTCTGTAAGGATAGATCACCATCATCATCATCAATGACAATTCGTCATCACTGTCTTTATGTTGTGCTTTGCAGGTTGAGAGGGAAAGCAAGGAACGAGAGGCCTTGGGAGCTCTACCACTATACCAGCGCACGCTCCCATAAGCATTCTTTTTTCCCCTTTTCTTGTGGTCAACGCTGCTTCTCTGCATGATCTCCAAATGGATCACATTGATATTTTCGTTATCACTTTCTGAACCAAGCTATTTACTACTTGAAAAAAGCATAAATCTGTGATAGTTTTCCTGAATGGATATGTTGCTAGTTACATTTTTCGTGTTTGCTGGCTTGAATAAAATTGACGACGCAACTCAAGTCTGTCTTAATTTGGTGTTCTACTTTTATCATTGGTTTCTCAGAGACGTTAAAGTTTTGTGTAATGAAATATATGTGCTACGATTCCATATTCTTGGTAATTAGGTCGGGCCATGTTGCTCTGTAAGCTTTTGCATTGACAATTTCATGTGAGAAATTAATAGAAGAGTTATGGTTCTATTAGGCACCGATAAAGCCAGTCGTTGAACGGTCCAAGTCTATGGCATGGGGTGTGTTTTCTTGGTATCAACTTTTAAGAAATATGATAACATCACATATAGGAAATACTTTAATTTCCTTTTTAGTTTGTTTTGGTTTATTGGATTTAAAATATAGAAATTAGTGTAAATAAGAATGTTGTTTGGTTTAATTTAGATTTTGCTTCATTTCAATTTTTAGTAAAAGCTAAAAAGTAGTAATGAATATTTTAGTTTTTATAGATTTACGTAGATTAAGGTTAGTGTTGCCGTTTTGGTCTGAATTGTTTACTGTTTTTTAGTTGGGATAAAAATTTGGTCACGATTTGGGAGTGGGTATAAGGTTTGATTACATGACCGAATTGGGAAAAGCGAGATCTGACAAGCTCAATTTGAAACTAGTTGAATAAGTTTTAGATTCTTTATACTCTAATTTAGCGTTATGCATTAGAAAATGAGATTTCGTAAAATGTTGGTAATAATTTTCTATACTGTTATTGTTAATCATACTTGTTTTTTGATGAAATACGGAGATAACATTCTTGACCGTTGTCCCAAAAACAATTAAATATCACATGACACATCTTATCTGCTTGTGGAGATAAAGAAGCAACGAGTGTAAGAAGAGGGAAAGAGATCATCCACAGAGTTTGGGCATATCGGAATTGGGAAATGAATCTTGGGATTTCAAAAACAATATATTATCAATCAACAAGATGTTAATCATTCATATGATAGAGACCCATGTTATGTTTATATAATTCATTAGATATAATATACAATCCAGAAAAGAACATATGTATGCATGTGAGTGTGTAGACTGGAACACAAGTCTTTAATAGATTCAGGCCAGATCTCTTCTTTAGTTACCCATCTCCCTCTCTGTCCCCTCTCTCCTCCTTTTCTTTTGCTCACTTTCGTTTAGCCACAAATGTTAGAATTACAGATTTGAATTGCTGGGAGAAACCAAGAAGATTAGATATGAGTTGAGACAACGTAAATAATCAACTTTTATCCCGTAAAATGTTTTTTTTTTTCCCATGAGGATTTTTTGTTTTTGTTTGAAATTTAGGCGAATAGGAGGGTTCGCAACCATCATATGAAATGATGAATGTTTGTGGCAACCAAATGTATAAATTGATGGAGAGTCAATGGATTTACTCTGTTGTAGACAAGAATATGCGACATCTTCGATGGTCCACGGAAGTGAAAATTAAGGTTGTAACTTGGATGCTTATTACTGACAGAGAGAGTCAGACAGATGTGATATATAAAAAATGGGTCAGTTTACATATTGGTTTTAGAGATTGGTTTACGTGGTTCTTTAGTAATCTGGACTTTTTATTTTTTTTTGGCACTTCCATTAATTAATTAATTTGTTTAAACCTCGCTGTACTTACCTGAAGAGGGTGGACAATTAAAGTCGGTTGCATGTGATTCATTGACACAGACTGAATCGTCTTTTGTAAATTGGTTTGATATCAATATTCGTATATCAACAACATATTTGACAAAATTTCAATGTGATTCGTCTTTACCACCATTAACACTAAAAATTTCAAAGTTTATGTAAGTATTAAAACTTACTGTAGTTATCAAGCTTTTAGACCAGCGGCATATCAATTTTTTTTTAAAAGAGTAATAAGTCTGATTTTCCTGAATTCGAGTCTGCTTATAGAAGAATACGATTTTTCAAGAAATAGAAATGTTGGCTTCCGCAAAGAAGACTACCAAAACTTCTTTAAAAAAATATATTTATAGTTCAAATTCGAAAGTCATGATGATGTTGCCCTCGCAAGATAATAATTTTGTAAAAACTAGGAAATTTTAGGTCTTTGGATTTGTATGTTTTTTTAATCTGATCGCTGATAAAAACATGTGACATTTTTGTAAGAAATAGCATCATAAACATTCTTATAACAATTGGCTCTAAAACTAGATATGTAGGTACTAGGTACTATAAATGTTACTTAAACAATTATAGTATAATAAAGTGTTGATGTTTCAAACATAAATAAGAATACTGTAAAACAACGAAGATGTATATGACATTGCCGAAAATTGTAGGTTTCATCTGTCACATTAAATAGTTTGGTTAGAGCTTTGAAATCTACTAAGCTATATACTAGTAGTTTTGCAAATCTAGGAATACGATATATATATATAGAGTCAAATGTCGTTTAGTAAAAGTTTTTTTTTTTTGGGTAAAAATATACTGACTCTATGTTAACTATGTCGTTTAGTAAAAGTTGGTCCACTTTCCCATGCATGCATGTCTAAACCTTTTTATAGTCATTTCTTAAATGTCTATTAATTATCATTTGATTTGGATCCACGAGTAAGAGCAAGCCAAAGTTGCATGGCTACGTGGCCCCGGTTTTATGGCCGAAGATCATAAATTTAGGTTTAACTAACACATAGAGTCAGTAATACGTCCATCTTGTAAGTTATAAAAGGTTATATAATACACAGTCTTCTAAGTTCTAACTGAACCTAAGGTTATTTACATTATTACACATAACGCTTTTTTTAGCAAAGAATAAAAACCAACGTTATTTAGACTACTTAACTCATACATATTCACATTTGTGTATACAATTATTTTTCTTCTTAGTGTACTGGTATTTGAGACCACTTTTTCAATATTGTAGATATATAAGTAGTTGTGATATGGGAGAATTGACCACTAGGACATCAACAATCCAGTCGCAAATTCTAGAGCATGTTAGCAACAGATTTTATCCCCAAAAAAAAAAGACACATTAGCAACAGATGCATGTTATAGATATAATTTATAGTATGATATAAATTTATGCATATACAGAGCATGTGTATATATTTATAAACACGCACGCAATATGTTTTCTATGACATTAATTTGTGCAATAAAAGCACCGCTAAGAGAGTCGGTGGCGTTTCTTACACTGATCCGATAATTCTGACGCTCCAGAGACAAAATTCCATTATTCTTCATTTTTTCAATGTCATTTCACTCTACATTATTTATGTGTTCATGGACCAGATTTTAGATTGACAACGAGCGAAGGATAAATCCTTTACAGAAATATTTTATATATTGTCTATGTATTATATATATTCTTTCTCATATTCGTTTTTTGATGTATATTGCTTAGTAAAAACTAACAATTTTTTTTTTTGTTTTTTGGATAACCCAGATATCCCAAACCCAATGGACCCAGACTACCCCACTGCGTGCGTCCCGAAGACGGCAATAGTAGTTTCTGGAGACCGCATAGCCCGATTTTAAATTGTCTGCGGTGGCCACTTAAGGTGTTTGCAGCCGTGGGGATTCGAACCCGGGATTATTGAGAATTTTCACACTTCCAAATTTCTGTAAGTGATATATCATAGATATTCATGCATTTAATTATGGGCATACCACACATTAATGCTACAAGGCCAACCACATTTATATCTAAAACTAAAATTACACTACTTTGGCCCCCAAAAAAATCCTATAATTACACTAAAATAAAAAAGCCAATTTATTTAACTTTTAATATTTTATATCATGGTTGCTTAGTTATTTTATATTATTTTTCAAACAAACCAATATGCTTAGATATTTTTGTGGTTATTTTGATCATGTTCAAGAATATATTTCATCATATGGTTTTTTAGTTTGGTTGAAAGAATATCGATGATAATTGACTCGACAAATGCGCAGACTAAATCTAAGAAAGCACATGAGAAAGAAGTTTGAAAAAGACTACTTTAAATTCAGATCGGAGTCGGACCATTATTTGTTTAAATTATTTTAAGTGAAAAGAGAGTCCGCATGGTTTAACTTTACACACTTGAGATTTTTTGGCGATCGTGTGATACGTTTAACGATACTAATACTTGATGAAATGAGTTTGAAATGAGTTTTTTTTTTTTTGGGTCTTCTTGTGATTTTTATAGGTATTTTACTTAAGCGTATTGTAAAAAATAGGCACATTAAAAAGATTTTCCAAAAATTATTTTTTCAAGAATGCATTAAAAATAATTGTAAATCACTATTCTATATATCTATAAACTCTTTTCAACATTTTCATCGTAATTTGAGATATTATCACATCTCTTTTGATAAACCACTCAAGTCTAAAATACACACTGTTTTGTTTTATTAGTCTTTTTGAAACTCCAACTGGAGTTGAAAGTTACCGACTAAACCAATGAGATTTTTGAGCCATACACCTTGCTATGGATTTGGCACACAGATCAAGCTTTTGAAGACCGCTTCGTTGATTCGGAACTGTTTTAAAAAAAAAAATCATTCGTCATGTTGTATATATGCGATAGGATAACTCAGAACATAAGCAACAACTTTAACTTGTGGCGATGCGAGGACCAATGTGAAAAAGCCATGTGAGAGACCACATTGTCCCACAGCTTTTGTCCTCTTCACCCCGCAATTATATTACCATTAATCACATTATTATCGCAATTAAATCTATACATTTCTTAGTTGTTCCTCTCTAACAAAAATAAAGATATAACGTAGTTAACTTACGAATATATGATGGAATCACGAATCACGATTTTGAAATTACGAAAATATGCCCTTCGCAACACTAGAATTGCCATGGAATCTTGGCAATTGGCGATAATGATTCAATTAAACCAAAAATCGACAGTGTCATTTAGTCAAAGCTTCTAAGAAAAAAAGCGACCCATTTCCAAGGAACGATGAATTAAAAAAAGGACCAATGCTGTTCCGACACACGTCCCTTGTGACAAAGCCGTAATTTAAACTAAGGCTAGGGGCTTTCTCTTTCACAACTTTGCATATAAAGAGCTCTCTCCTCCTCGTTCACTTCTACTCCACTGAACATTCCTTCTCTCGCTCATTCTTCTCCAATTTTCTTTTATTTTTTGAAAGTTTTATATAACATATTAATTGGAGTTGAAAAATTCGAAAGAAATGAAAGAGATCGGAGCAATAATGCTTCTTCTACTTCACTCGTTCTTCTACGTTGCCTTTTGCTTCAAAGATGGTACATCCCTCATTCTGTATCTTTTCTATACAAATCTCGCATTTTCGTACTAAAAGTAGTTAACTACCAAAACCAAGTCTAGTATATAGGAATCCGTACGTTTTTCGAAATTGTGTACAGTTTGATTCATAGCTTCTTACAGCTTGTATGTCCAAAATTTTGTTTGGCGTCAAAATAATTCATTTATATTGCACCACAAATCATGAAACAAATGACCTACTAGCTTTAGGAACATGTTGAATACTACAGCGAGACAGATCTGTAAATGCACATGGTGTTTTGTCAATGTTTTTCAATAAATGCATCGCTAAATTACTCTCACCTTCCCATCTGTAACATTTTATTAGTATTTTTTAAATATGCCATACTTTCAACTTTTTATTCAATTATTATACCCACTTGTTTAATCAATAATCATAGATCTAAGATAGCAAAATCATTATTCACTAAAAGGGCCTGATTATGGCTGTAGATTTAAATTTGTTGATGTAAAATTTAAGCTGTAGATTTTTTTGCTGTAGAATTTTTGCTGTAAAAATAAAAGGATTTGGAAAGCATCAAATTATGTGCTTTAGAAAAAAGTGCTCTGTACAGCTAAAAAAATTAATTAAAGAAATATTTTGGCGAAATTTTCTAGAGTTTGATTGGATCCATTTTAAATCTCAAGGAATATTTTTGCTCTGCAGAGCTGGGAAAGCACTTACCAATCAATATCTAAAACATTCCCATGTTATACAAAAACTGAACATGTGTTTAACTAGAGTCTAGAATCATTGTCAATCTGTGCATTTATATTTATATTACTCTAAATAGATTTCAAAAATTCTCTATAAAATCGTTCACAACAGATCCCCAACTGATTTTTGTTTTCGCTTTTCTACCTTATATTTACTAAATAAAACAGGACTACTACCAAACGGTGACTTCGAACTAGGTCCAAGACATTCGGACATGAAAGGAACACGAGTGATGAACATAACAGCAATCCCAAACTGGGAACTCTCGGGCTTCGTCGAGTACATTCCCTCAGGACACAAACAAGGCGACATGATCCTTGTCGTGCCTAAGGGCGCTTTCGCAGTGCGCCTAGGCAACGAGGCTTCCATCAAACAGAAAATCAGTGTTAAAAAAGGGTCTTACTATTCGATCACCTTCAGTGCTGCTCGAACATGCGCACAAGACGAGCGGCTAAACGTTTCTGTTGCTCCTCACCATGCAGTAATGCCAATCCAAACAGTGTATAGTAGCTCAGGTTGGGATTTGTATTCGTGGGCTTTTAAGGCACAAAGTGACTACGCAGAGATAGTGATACATAATCCAGGTGTTGAGGAAGATCCTGCTTGTGGACCTCTCATTGATGGTGTTGCTATGAGGGCCCTTTTTCCTCCTCGTCCCACCAATAGTAAGTTTTTTTCCTAAACAAAATACCAATTAATTCGGTTTTTATACGGTTTGGTTTGGTTTGGTTCGATTTACATTAAGCTTGTGGGTTGGGTTTTGTTTTGCAGAGAACATTCTGAAGAACGGAGGATTCGAAGAAGGCCCATGGGTTTTACCAAACACATCATCTGGAGTTCTCATTCCACCAAACTCCATCGATGATCACTCTCCTTTACCTGGTTGGATGGTTGAATCTCTTAAAGCCGTCAAATACATCGATTCCGATCATTTCTCCGTTCCTCAAGGCCGTCGCGCCGTCGAACTCGTCGCCGGTAAAGAAAGCGCCATTGCACAAGTTGTCCGCACAATCCCCGGTAAAATCTACGTCCTCTCCTTCGCCGTCGGAGATGCTAGCAACGCCTGCGCAGGATCTATGATCGTTGAGGCTTTCGCCGGAAAAGACACGATCAAAGTGCCGTACGAATCGAAAGGGAAAGGAGGATTCAAGCGATCGTCGTTGAGATTCGTCGCCGTCTCGGATCGGACTAGGATTATGTTCTACAGCACGTTTTACGCAATGAGAAACGATGATTTCTCGAGCCTGTGTGGGCCGGTCATCGATGACGTTAAACTTCTCAGCGCTCGGAGGCCGTGAGCTTGCGGCGACGAATAATTTACGAAAAATTGAATGGGCCACACGTTCTTGTCTCCAGTCTCATGAGAAATTGGGCTTCTCGGCCTACTGGTTTTTCGTTTTGTTTTAAAGTTAAATGTTATTTGACCAAAAAAAAAAGATGTTTTATATGGTCACTCTGGTTGAGCAGGAGGGTTCGGCGGAGCAGTGGCGTTCGTATGCGATTGTTTGGTCGGAATATAAAGTTTATTTTAAAGTTGGTTCATTATTTTATATGTTAATGTTAATCTCCAATTCTATATCTGTTCTTCAAAAACTCGGCTATAGTCAAGTTACTAAAAAACAAAAAATAAACAAAAATGTAGTAAGACAAAAACCATGTTTCCAACTTTCCATAGTATCCCCAAACATGTTTTGCTCCTCTGTGTGTTCAACATGTTACCAATACTCTCTACAAGAGCAAACACCATCTTTCATATGGTGAAATCTCTTTGCATCTCGAGAAACCAACGGTCTCCCTACTAACTTTGACATCAACTTCAATGCGTTGTGGCAATCAACGCAAACACGCAAATTTTTTATCACTCGTACTTCAGAACGCGCAGGAGTGTTAAGAAATTGCAAGACGAAAGCGAGTCTCTCGTGATGATTAAAAAGGTTTTCTTCTTTGCTCTCTTGGTCCACGTCGTGCAATGCAATTCTAGACTCAGGAACATAACCAATTTCCACCATATGCTCTTTTAAACATTTCAATGCCATATAGAATTCTCTGTTCTCTGGACGAGATATATCTCCAGCCGCCACACATCCACGCCCAAAATTTGGCCCTTTTGCCATCCTCTGTAGTTCCTCTTTTACTAGGTCTGACGATTTGACCGGTACAAGACCCGCCTTTGACTCTTTGTTCAGTCTACTTGCATCAAGCTGTTCAACCATATCTTGACACCGGTCACCAAGCTCTGAATCCCCGTGAACCCGTGCAAGATTCATCAGTGTTTCCCACAAATCGACATTTGGTTCCATCGATTCAACAAATCCCAAGGCTTCATTTAAATAACCAGGTTCCGCCAACATTTTAACGAGGCTTATGTAATGTTCCATAGAAGGGATAACTCCGTACTCTTTGTTCATCGACTCAAAGTGCAACAATCCCTCGTTAATGTCACCAAGAACACCACAGGCAAAGAAGATCTCTTTGAATATTTCGCCATCAGGTCTGTTTCCTTCTTGTTTAAAACGAGAGAACATATCAATGGCGTCTTCCCCTTGCCCGTTCTTTGCAAAACACCTTATAATAGCACACCAAGTCTCCGATTTCTTCTCAGGCATACGACTGAAAACGGTAAATGCATCTTCCACGGACCCACAACCAGAGTACATTTCTATTATGGAGTTGTAAGCGCTGATATCTGAAAGGGAAACCGAACAAGTGATAAATTCATGAACAACTTTGGCTTCTTGTAAAGCTTGTGCATCTCCACAAAGCTGTGCTAGCCACAAAAGTCTGGGTAAATCCACAATATAACCCTCATTTCTCCAAGCTTTAATGATATCAACTGCTGTTTTCACCTTCCCTTCTCTGCAAATCGCATCCAGTTCTTCTAGTGAGCCATTAGCACTATGTTCTTGCTGAAAATGATTCCTATCGCCATTTTGTTCTACAATTCCATTGCCAGTACCATATGAGGAGGAACAACCATCACTACTTTGCCAATTTTGGTTAAAAATTACACTACTTCCCCCAAAACTGTGATCCTGATTGTTGAACCCGTTGGGACAGTTTTGATCTCCACCGTTAAACCCATTTACATAGCCAATGCGATCTGGAGAATTAACCATCGGATTTCCATTTCCAAAACCCAATCTCTGCGCAGCTGTGCTCAGATTTCTCAACAGAGGATGGAGACATCTCAGAGAATCATATGAAAACACAAGAAGAATAGCGGGTAGAGCCGAGAAGCGAACCTCTCGTCCACGTGTATATCATTGGCGGGGAGGGAGCCGGGGGGACAAAACCGGTTTACCGGAAGCAGAATCGATCCGGTTAGAGCAGAAAAAAACCAACTTTATAATCTGCGAAAGAAGAAACTTCAAATACTGTAGGTTAAAATGAAGAGAAAGACGAAAAACGAATTCAAATTACTTATCGAGAGTCAAGAGTGCAAGTATTACTGTCTAAAAATTTGCACAAAAAAAGGAAGAAATATTGCTGTCTAATTTTGGAACAGAGATTTAGATATTAGGTTTTCTACCTCCTTCCATGTAAGGTTTGCGTTTTAGCAACGACACTTTTTGTGGTGAACGACTATTCCACAAAATTTACATTTACCATTAATTCTGTGAGTTGTGGGCCTAAGTCTTCTAGCTGGCCCAAATGT